>JAOVVI020017650.1:0-10556 GCA_028571085.2 Nepenthes alata | reverse complement strand
AGATAACCTCATCGATTCGTCATGATCATCCCAAAGGTATTAAACACCCCACGGCAAAGTACTCGGTCAATGCCTCATCGATTCTATGCAGGGTCCTCGAAATCGGTGTCACTCCCAACACAACCTCAATTTAACGATCAGAAGATAATCTAGGCTAATTCTCTAAGAAATAGCTTTGAATTACTATACAATCAGAAAACCCTTTATGATCACATAATGACTCCCAGATGTGGTCACATATACCAAATAAACTCGACACAAATTCAAGAAAAATGATGCAATTTCATCGCCTCTCAATCGGCTCTTCCTCATATTCAAAATTCACAACCCATATTACAAATCATAATATTCTTACTAAACAATCCATATTAATATGGTGACTCGCCAACTAAAATACCCCTAATATCACATCAAAGTCTGGGTTATCAAATAAAATTAGATTAACCAACCATTGATATCTACAAACTCAGACCGGACATCAGAGTCCATAAACTAAACTGATCAAAGGTTTACCCATCAGGGATAGACTTTATCAAAGCTCATTCTAAAAATTAAAAATATATACAACATTTACATACAATCTCAAAGGCAATAAACTTATTTTCGTGCCGTCACTAACTTAATTTACCTTTCTGACTATCCTAAAATCCAAACAGAGAGTGATTCTCCCAAAATTGCCTCCACAAAAACATCACAAGAAGTGGAATACAGTACTGAGAAGCCCACCACTAGCTTGCCTCACTCTCCAACTTATGGACAATAGATCGAGCTTCATCTGAACTATCAAAAACCTCAAACACGTCATCCACTTTCTAAAGCTCAATTTAACTTAATTGAGACTAAACATCCCAAAAATCTTCCAAACTGGTTCACTTATAATCATTCGAAGGACGCTCCATCTTGCCTCTAAGAGACCACCCTTTACATAGCAACCAAATTCTCATATGGCTGCTGAATCGAATCACCCATTACATCACTCGCGCGACTCATTACAACCTATTAATCAACTTTTCAAGTCGAATTTAAATAATTACAACTCAAACTTCGATTCTTTACCATAGGCTGCACTTATTATGCCAAATAGTCGATCAATTTCTCACCCAAATTGACCCAAAAATACCTCTCCTTATGACCTTTTTTCTGATACCACCTCTGTCACGACCCAGAATATAATATACACAAGTCAAAATAAAACCTATAATAATATTTTTATCAACCATAAAAATCCAACCCGGGTGTGACAATCAAACACATATAAGACCCGATATAATAAAATTCGTACAAGATCTCATTGGATATGAATTCAGACAAATATAATAAACGACCTGTTATCCACAATCGTAAGGGAGGTATTAAACATAATAACTCATCGATATAATGCAATAACTCTAATATATCATATACAAGGATCAGGGTCATCATCCAGCCGAAGAAACAATCATAACAAATCCTCGGGATAAAAAACATACCAACATGAATATCTCCACTCGCTGATCGAGATATGCCACCTCAGATCACTTCTGAACTCTACAACCGTATCCATACCACTAGTCTGAAGGGATAAATATGAAAACATTAGCCTAGAGCTCAACAAGTATCAACATTGTATAAAATGGTACAGATAAATCAGAAGTAGGGATATCATATAGCAATCACGTAAAATAAAACACAATGTCTGTGAGATCCCTAAAAACTGAGGAGATGTTAAATCATTGTCCGTATCAAACAGTCACTCTGGGACATAATCATAATAAATACGATCCGATCAAATCTCATAAACGATATCATATCATATGATTCGAGGTCACATAGGTAGCGACCGTCACCACATCCATGTGGGACACATACCATCGTCCAAATCTAAATCTTATAACGCAGAAATTGAGAGAAAATTGCCAGAACTAAAGCATAAATCAAAATACATTCCAGGTTTATTAGATATTTATACGTACGAGTCATTCTTATTGCCCAACTGTGGGCCAATCAGTGTATCTCAAAATTATCCTCCACCTAAGATACATGCAGAACTATAAAATATGTATGAAATCGGAGAACCAAAGATTAATAATACCAAGTTGAGGAAGGGTTACCCTCGTCCGATAACAACGGCTATATCGGCCGCAATTTAATATCTTAAAGCTCGGCTACAATTTAGGCCAGTAGCTCAAGGCCATCCATGTACTCTGTCTCCCATAGATTAGTAACTTGCTCACTATATTTTACCACCCGTAGCTTTGGCTGCAACCTCAAGTTTTAGTTATATATTAGGACGTCCGAATATATTAGTTCCATCAATTCCTTACGATGGTTCTCATTTAAATACACAGTGGGACAGGTTAACTACTAAATGTCTCAACCTTCCTTCCGGAGGAAGTATCCATATCATATACGTCCCGTCGAGAATAAGCCTCCCCATCGGGAGCGGTACCAATATCTCATACCTCAGATCACATATAACGACCCATCGGGTCTCAGACTGCCATGGTCCCGTACTGATGGAAGGCCTAATTCATGGTTCCATAATATATGGATACACAAATATACATATATACTATCGAGGTGTCCGAAAATCTCCCAAATCATAAATACCTATGTAAAAGCACCGCACGACTAATAAAACATACATGCATGTACATAATTAATGAATTGGGTGTGTATAAAAAAAATATGTATGTTAGTAAAATCTCCACATGTAGTCAAAATATATTGGAAATTAAATCAAACCAAGAATAGAACTAAAGGATACTTGCCTCGACTTTATACTCCACAGCTCTGAACAAATGATGTCCCGAAGCACTCCAATTTGGCATTTCTCTTTCCTGCCTAACGCGCGCCTGCGCGTTGCCCTTCCTCTCTTCTCTGCGCATGGCTATCGCGCCACTACCGCTGCTGCCGCCGATCCTCTATCGCCGCTCCACCACCGCGCCGCCTCACGTGGCCATCATTGGCCTCCTCGGCCTCACCCAGCAGGCACCGTTGTGCTACTGTCTTTCTCCCTCTCTCCTCGTGCGACTTCTCTCCTTGGGCACCGCCGCATCAAACGCCACACCAAGCCGCCGCCGCCTCAACCCACAACTGCCGCCGCCTCACCCTCGACCACTGTCATCGCCGCTTCCACCCATTCGGCCACCGTGCTTCCCCGGCGAGCCTCCCTCTCTCCTTATGCGGCTCGCACTGCCACGCCGCTTCTCTCAGCTCGCACCACACCACCTCCGCCTTAGCTCGCGACCGCCGTTCTCCTGTGACGTCACCGTCAGCGTCCTCTTCCTCCTTCTCGCTCTCCTTCTTCTTTCCTCTTCTTTTTCCTTCTTCTCCGCTTGCGAACCTTAGCCCCCTTTTCTCTATCTCTTTCTCCGTCTCTCCCCGATCCCTTGTTTTCCCAATTTCTTTTTTTCTTTTTCATTTGTTATTATCATTATTATTATTATTATTATTATTATTACTTTTCTATTTTAATTTTCTTTTATTTCAAAATCTAACTCAGTATTCAGACGATAGTTCGAGCGCACTTCGGGCGCCATTCCGAAATTCTGATCATTCCTGAAAAATTTTACAATATTTTAATTTATTTTTACCACATCTGAAATACCCAAGGCAAAGTTATTTCCCCCGGATGTAGGGTGTAATCTTCAATATTTCCCCCCTCCTAGCCCTAATGACAAAGTTATTGAGATTACTCCTCCTAGTGAGGTTATCCAGCAAGGCAATGAATTGTGGAGTACTACCCTTGTGGGCTACTTCTTTGATTCGCCATTTAATTTTATGTGGTTAATCACATTGCCCGTAAGATTTGGGCCAGGTTTTAGATTTCTCACGTTGCAGAACATGACAATGGTTTTTTTCTCTTCCATTTCTCTGATGACTCTCGGATGCAGGAGTGTCTGAACCAGGGTCCATGGGCCTTTGCGGGTCGTTCCATTTTCTTAAAAAAGTGGTCTCTTGGTATGGAATTATCTAAGGATGACCATAAAAGTTTTCCCATTTGGATTAATCTGAAGGAAGTTCCGGTCCAGTTCTGGGCCCCCTTCGGCCTCAGTTGGATAGCTAGTGCTATCGGTAAGCCTCTTTAATTAGACGATACTACAGTACAAATGGAACACATGAGATTCGGTTGCATTTGTGTTGAAGTTACGGATTCCTCTCCTCTTCCAGAGAAAATTAGAATTCAATCTGGTGAAGTATCTGGAGTGCAGCAAGCTGTTGATGTGGATGTGGAATACCAATGGAAACCCCTTCGATGTGATATTTGCAACTCCACAGGTCACAATAAGGAGCATTGCAAGGTGAACCTCAAGTATAGACCCACCGACTGCTTAATTCCTATCCCTCTTGGTGTTCGAACCAAAGTGGATTCTGAGAATAAGAGGAAACCTAGGATGTCCTCTACGAGCCCAATTGCTCATGTTGCCTCCTCAAACTCCTTTGCTGCTCTCCAAATTGCAGAAGATATTATCCATCCTAAGCCGAGTTTGGGCAGGGATGTTGAGGACTGTCAGCTGGATCATACTGCCTCCAATTCAGGCAACATAGCTGGCTCGTTTGCCCCTCAAGATGAACCCCATGTTGACGCTACTAGGGGGAAGGTAAGTCTGATTGATCCTGCAAGGGATGAAGTACCCCCTGTCCATGTTGGAAGCAAAGTAGAATATAACGAGACTTCAGCTGGATCTATTAATTTAGATGGTCTTCACAGAAGGATGTTTCTAAAGCACACTCCCTGTTTAGGGGTAATGGCTCTGGCATAATTCGTAGCAAGCTTATTCATATGAGTAAGCAGCCCCATTTGGAGGCTTTTTAGGAGAATGGGGAGTCATTTGAAACTGTCCCTGGGATTATATCTCAAGAATTTAGAAGTAACTGCGAATTGATAAATCAGGTTACCCAGCCTGCTGGTACTTCCAGCTTGCTAGTTCATCCTCCATTTGCCCAGGAAGTTAAGGCAGGAGGAGATTTTTTGCCTAAATCTATTTTGAAAAAACCAAAGGGGCCTAGAAAGAAAAATTCCCATTCTCCCAAGCCCAATGGTTAACATTACCTGCTGGAATGTTTGTGGACTAAATGGAGAGCTCAAGACCCATGAAGTCAAACACTTCATTCGTTCCTCATGCAGCAGTATTGTATGACTAGTAGAGACTAGAGTTAAAGAAAATAAGGCTACTTTTATTGCTCAGAAACTGATGCCTCTTTGAAAATGGGAGATGAACTACTCCTCTACATCTTCTGGTCGTATCTGGCTGGGTTGGGATATTCCATTGCTTTATGGTTCCATCTCTTTTTTTGGTAAGTAAGTAAATTTTATAAATAAAAATAAAATAAATGTACAGAAACAATGATCTATCTTTTAGGCCCCAGTGAGTTTTTATGGTTTTTAGAGGTTTCTGTCCCCTATTCATGTCAAGTTTGGTAGATTCAGGAGTATTGTCCAACAGTGATGAGGGGGGAGACTGATCCTTTGGTGTAGGAGGCTTGGGGGATGGGGGAGGGGAGGTATTTGCAGGGACATAGGTGGAGGCAGAGAAGTCTATCCCAAGCAAAGCAAATGGGTCTTCCTGTGCAGCACTGTAGGGAGGGGCCATATTCGGAGTAGCATAAGACGCCTCTCTGACAACAACAACCTTGGGCCTGGTGGGTTCAGTGGTTAGATTGAGATCAGACTCTGGGATAACCTTAGAGGGAGCGTCATCCAGCTGTCCGATCATTGGATGTGCTTTAATCTCAACGGAGTCCCTCATAAAGGGCTCCTGAAGGGCGTCAAAAGAGTTAGAGGTGGGGATTAGCTTGGGTCCAGAAACGTCCATTAGAGGAGCGGCCTTAGTTGGAAACTTTTGACGATCCTTCAACTTAGAGGGGGTTGTCTTTGAGCTCAGCAGGGATCTACCTGTAGCCCTATACACCCTTGAAGGTTTTTTAGTAGGGACTGGGGCCCCTTTCTTTTCAAGGGGGTTATGTCACGTAGGCTTCCATTGATATTCGAATTTTGAATCAAAGATTTGGTTATGGGCATGCCCATCAGAGCATCCAGACCGAATTTTCACTTGATCAGGCAGGGGGGCATCAATACCCACTTCAACACATACCTGAGCAAATCCCACCCTTTTCAGTCTCTTTGTGACAGGGTCTAAACGCAAAGGCTTCCCCACAACACTTGCTATCCAGCTCAATCCTAGGGGGCCCAAAATTCTACTGGCACACCAGACATAGTGATCCAGATGGGAAAGAATTTGTGTTCTTCCTTGGATAAAACCATCCCAGGCTTCCATTTCTTTAGGAAGAGGGGATGTCCTGCAAATGTCCTTGGGCCACTGGCCAGACAATTTTCAAGCATAATACGGGAGGAGAAACGAAAGAAATAAAAACCCATATCATTTCCCGGCACATGTTGGATCTCAAATTTGGCCCATATCTTCCTAGTAATGTGATTAACAGCATGATAATGCAGAGGATTCCCATAGAAATATCCAACCATGGTAAACTCCCAGATATCTTCCCCTTGTTGGATAACTTCTAACGGGGAAACAAGGCCACATCCGCCTCATCCGCAGTACAAGGGGAAAAGAATTTTAGAGATGGCTTACCTCCATGGATATTCTGTTGCACCACTGAGGACCAAGATGTGCCAGGATTGCTGTCAGCAGATCCTAAAGGATTCACAGGGATTGGCATTCCAACAAGGGCTCCATCCCGGGCATCCTGCGAAGCAAATTTAGTCTGCGCCGCAATACTGGAAAGCAGATGGGTAGCCAATGGTGTGAATGGGATACCAGAGCCAGAGCCAACCGGTGAATCCATGGAAGCAGATTGAGTGGCACATGTGAGGGGATTGGTTCCATCTTGAGAAATCTGAGAAATCCCAAAATCTGACTCCAACTGCACGACTTCAAGGTTCATCATTTCAGACGCTGGAGCACCAAATTCTGAGGAAGTGGTGTAGGAATATGGGTGAGAGCAGTGACCTGGCGACGATGACACAATACTATCCTCGCCAGAACCTCCATTAGGGTCGACGAAATGAGGAAAAGCAGATATTACCGGCTCCAAATCAACCAGCTCCAAGAAATGGGTCGAGCGAAGGAGAGGGAAAGGGGGGAGGCAGATACTGCAGCCGGAGATAGGGTAGGCAGCACACCGGAGGTTGAGAGTGCAGATGAGACTCTCCTCTGAAGAGAGGTCTGGTCAGCGTTTAAATGGAGAGAGACGATGGAGGATTTCGGGAGCGATGGAGGAGGAGGGAGGATTGGGGAAACAGGGGCCAACAGAGCCCCAGATTTCTGAGCAATTTCAGGGAAACCTCGCTTTGGCAGTCTGGAAGCTGCGATAGGAGGGAAATCAGAGGATGCAAGGAGAAGGGAGGAGGACGATGGAGCTTGGGGGTAGGAAGGCGAGTGCGTCGACGGAGCCCTCACAGGTTAAGAAATGGGTATGGAAATAGGGGAGGTGGAAGAGGGGCGCAAGGAGAAATCAGCGTCAGTGGGGCGAATAGTAGTGGAGGGTGGGGCGGGTTGAACGGTTTCCGGCGCCATTAGGTGCTGGCGAAGTGGAGAGGGGAGCCGAGAGGGTAGGCTTGAAGATTTGAAAACAGAGAGAAGGAAGAACGATTTGAAACCCAGAAACCACATTTAGAAGGCAGGGAGAGACGGGCTAGCCTGAGAATTGAGGGAGTCGAGAATCAAGGAGAGACCTACCATGTCTGGAGACGCCGGCGGAGGAGGAGGACGGGGCGCACCGGCAACGGCAGGGTGCTGGTTCACGAGGCGGAATATTTGAATTTTGGGCTCAGAACTTTTTTTTTTTAGATAAATAAGTAATATGTATTAAATTTAAAAGAAAATTATAAAATTTTGTGCTAACTTTAAATATTTTATCGACTTGAAATTAGAGCAAAGACAAAGGGGTGTACCCCAAACCTCATGAATATGTCCTGATCTGAAACCAAGACCGCGACATGAATAAAATAGAAATATGGAAATACACCCGAAGATACGCCGGATCTTCCTAGATCTTATGCCTAAAACAAATCGGCTGCAGTGGCTACGTACGCAGCAAACAACATCAATCGAGCTAGGTGCAAACCAGACAATTCAGCTCGGGAACGTGAGGAACCAGTGTGCCCAGCAATGCCAACTCGTCCACGTCAGCCAATCCCGTAGCCAAACAGGGTGTATCACTTCGCAATCGACAACAGGGCAAAAGGGCCTAGACAGCATGCCCAACCCGGCTACAAAACCATACCGGGCAAAAATGTGGCCAAACGGCAGCTTAACCAACCCGGGCGAAGCAGAACAACATTCCATACCGGGCAAAAGCCATCCGGCCTTATTGTGCACTAGCGGGCAAAGGATGCACACAGTCACGATGTTGCGTATCAGGTAAGAACTACCACGTCAGTCCACGCTGGCGGCCAAACACTACTTCGTCCAGTCAGCAGGGAGCCAAACCGGGAATTTGTGGGAAACCCAACCCAACCAGCAACCTCATGACTGTCACGCCAAAGTCACGTTGAAAGCACGCCTTAGGTCAGAGCGCATACAGCCACGTCAGCCCATAGTGCCAGCACATATGAGCGGGCCAGAGCGCAATCCAGAGATCAGCAAACCGGTCTACAAGATGACCGGTCAAAATATTATTATTATTTTTTTCAAACCAAAATGACCACGTCAGCCAATCCCGAAGCCAAAACAGGGACTTTCACTTAGCAAAACGGCAACAGGGCAAAAGGACAAGTCAGCAAATCCAAACCGGCTAAACCACCATATCGGGTAAAAAACAGAGGCCAAACGGCAAAAAACAACGGACTAAACCAAACCGGGCGAATCAGGTCAGCATTCCTAGCCGGCTTTATGTTGATATCGAGCAAAATCCAACCAGCCTTATACTGCACTTCGGGCAAAAGGGTGCAACAGCCGCGATGTTGAGTATCGGGCAAGAACTTCCACTACGGACCAAGCTGGCGGCCAAATACGGAACCTACAGCCAGCTGTAACTCGAGTGCAGGAGGCAAATAGTCCAATAGAACTACTTAGTCCAGTCTGCAGGGAACCAAACCGGGAATTTGTGAGAAACCCAGCCCAACTAGCATCCACAGAACTGACACGCCAAAGACGGCATGAAGGCACGCCATAGCTCAGAGCGCATACAGCCACGTCAGCCCATAGTGCCAACACAAAAGAGTGGGCTAGAGCGAAAAACAGAGATCAACAAATCGGTCTACCAGTTGACCGCTAAAAAATTTTTTATGCAAAGCCAAAACGTCCGCATCAGCTAATCCCGTAGCCAAACAGGGACATTCACATAGCAAACGGCAACATGGCAAAAAAGTCAAGTCAGCAATTCCATTCTAGCTACACCACCATGCTTGGCAAATACAGTAGACTAAACTAAACTGGGTGAAACAGGTCAGCATTTCAAATCGGCTTTATGTTTAAAACTGGGAAAAATCCATCCGACCTTATACTGCACTTCGGGCAAAACGGTGCACATTGACGCGATGTTGAGAATCGGGCAAGAACTTCCAAGGGAATTACTACAACAAGAGTCCCATGCAACTTCCGATGAGCTAAGAAGAAGAACCCAAGACCAGCCAGGCAAAAGAGAGTGCGCCTGAGGATAACAGGATTAGGGTCGCATCCAACCAGCAGACTACAACAAACTGTCTTTTAGAGCTGAGCAGCCGTACTCAGGTTCAAAAGAGGGATACTCCATCTAATCAGAATAGATGGAGACCAGCCAGGCAAAAGAGAGTGCACCTGAGGATAACAGGATTAGGGTCGCATCCAGCCAGCAGACTACAACAAACTGTCTTTTAGAGCTGAGCAGCCATACTCAAGTTCAAAAGAGGGATACTCCATCTAATCAGAATAGATCTGTCACTATGCAAACTGTCTACGAGAGTGTTCTCCAGTTTACCCTGGACTGTGGCAGAGATTAGGTGAAACATATGGGTTTCATTTTGAGGCAACATTTTTTTAAACATTCGTTGATTTCTTTCTTTCCAGATAAAATAAATCGTGGCAGCAAGAGTGAGGCGAAAGGAGCGATCTTTAAGGTTTTTTCCCTTCTAGCAATTTGTTGACTACAAGATGTTTGAAAGCCAATCAGGATGAGGTCAGCTAAAACCAGCCTTACGGCGCATTAGCCGCCAAATGGCCGAAGTGAACGGGCAAGCAAAGAAAAGATGGTCATGGCTTTCCCAACCGATGGAACAGAGGATACAGGACGCTGGAAGATGAAGGAAAGTGCTTACCCTATCCAGCGTGCTAAGCCTCTGTCGAATAGCAAGCCAAAGAATAAAGTTGACCAACTTAACTAAAGTCGACCAACTCATCCACTGCAAAATCCTGAATAAAACAAACAACCAAACATTTTTCATATCCTTTATTTATGCCTCTAACTCCGAGATTGAACACAGATGTCTCTGGGATATGCTGCGCACAATCCATCAACAAGTCTCTTGTGAGGACCCGAAACTG
Source organism: Nepenthes alata (assembly GCA_028571085.2). Taxonomy (NCBI): domain Eukaryota; kingdom Viridiplantae; phylum Streptophyta; class Magnoliopsida; order Caryophyllales; family Nepenthaceae; genus Nepenthes; species Nepenthes alata. Next base: position 90 of record JAOVVI020017650.1, on the reverse strand, counting down.
AAAACATAAAATTTAGATATATTTAAGTTGATTAAAATTGATAAGAGATTATGCATGTAGTGAAAAAGTGGATGATTTAAGTGAAAAGTT
>JAOVVI020017649.1:0-10556 GCA_028571085.2 Nepenthes alata | reverse complement strand
AAACCTAAAGTTAAAAATTAAATATTGACTAACAAATTAAAATAAAATAATAAATTAATCACATGACCCAAATTAATATACTCATAAATGGCTCTGAATATTAACAATATATAACTAAGAAAAATAATCTTATAAATTAAAGTATTCAAAAATCATAATTCAACCACTAAAAGAAAAATCCGAATCAAACCTGATACCATACATCATTATGGATTGAATACAACCAAAATTTAGGTAAACCAAATTATCAAAATAAATTACTGTTCTTATTTAAACAATAATACATAAAATTGATCAAATTTCTTGAAGTAAGTCCTTCACAATCGTGGTTTTATTCCAATCACATGCAAATAAGTGCCAAACACCAAAATATGAAAATCTTGTGAAATAAAATTAAAAATGAATCAATTAGTTAGTATAGCATATAAATTTTTATAAGTAGACAAATATATATCAAAGGATATTATTTCATAAATTTATCATGTATAATTCAAAATTGGTAATTAATTTTAATAAATTATATAATTATCTAAAAAATCTTAAAATCATATAAAAATATAGGGAAACAAGAATTTGTGATGATCTCACTATCAAAAGATAAATATTAAAATTTAAATTATGATTTTTTTTATATAATCAAATATTATATGCTACAATACAGGACTTATAGGTGAATTATCTACGTATAATTTTATAGATACAGTTAAACACTATTTTTTGACTTATAAATAATAGGTACGGCATTCAATTTACTTATTATAATTAATATAATTGGTTTTCGGTATCATGAACATAACAATTTTGGCTTAATATTATCGGGAGTATTTTTACCATTGATGATTAGAATTTAGTGTGTTTTCAATTTTAAGATTTAACCTGTATCATATTTGATGTTTGATATATCAGACTTTTTAGATTTGTAAGTTTTGACACAGTATTCAAATTCATTTGACTTTAGACTTTTAAACTTTTAAAATCATGTGATTTTTTGATATTTGAACAATTTCATACTATTTGATATTACTTGATATTTATATGTGGATTATAAATTTTGTATACAAAATCACATTTAAACATTCAATATCTAGGCACATTAGATATTTCATGTGTTTTACTGTATTTTGTTTTTTCATTCTACTTTATGCTCGTGTATCTGTTAACGAGCACACAGACAGATACATGCATACATATATTCGTTGAGTTTTAAATTCAAAATTTATCACATTTTTTTATTATTTTTAGATTAGAGAGTATTAAATACTTGTAGGATTCGGTAAATAATATTTAAAGACTGGGTTTATAGATATTTTGTATTTAGATTTGTATTTGATTTATTTTAAAATTTATATTCAACTTTATTGTATGTTTGATTATTACAGTTTGTATGATTTGGGACTTGCATTGATATTATTATTCGGTTTGTTTATTTTATGTTTGTATAATTTAAAATATTGATATAAGTTTAGATATTTATTAAATATTTTTCTTACAAATGGCTTTGGATTCTAGTTATTATATATTTCTTTGAAGAATAGACAATGTTAATTCCGTACGATCTTGTATAGTTGTAATTTGTGGTTATTTAAGTTTTTGGTCTTCAAGTTTGGTGTGTATGGTCGACTTTAGGATTATTTGAGTTATTTATAAATTATTATTTAAATTATTTATTAATTAATAAGTATTTGCTTACCATAAAAATCCCATATATTCATCAATTAATTCCTACATCTTAAAATAAAAAATTGTATTTTATTAACATAATATTAAATTGATGAGTGGGACTAATGGTAATATTTAAATCATAATATTTAATTATTATTTATTTATTTAGATAGGTTGTTTTAATGGCCTTTGCATCCATGAGTGGGACCAACGATAATTATGAGCACAAAAACTGGGACGGCGGTGGGACGGCGGTCCTGCTGCAGCTGTTTCTGTTAAAGAGAGACAACGAGTTTTTTGGCTTTTAACTAATCTTATATATGTGATGGTATAATTATAATAATTAACTACAAATTAAAATAAAACAATGGTTAATTACTGTGTTTAATATTTTTGGACAATAATTAAGGATTCTGTTTGCCACGTGGATGATTATTTGAGATCCTACCGTAGTTATAAAGCTTTTTGAGAATCACAAAATAGGATCTTACTTCACAAATTTAAATAATTATACAGAATTAATAATCTAAATTTATTATAATTTTTTTAAAATTTATAATGTGAACGAACGAATTTAAACGGTCAGTCTCATTCGATTGTGCAAACAGACCATCCAAATCTGCAAAATATGATCATCGGCCTCGGTTATAAGTTGGGTCCATGTGCCTTAGAAAAATATTTACCCTATAAATATAGTTTTTATTGAAAATATATTATTGAGAATATATATTTTAGATTTTAGTGGAATATAATGTTAAAGAGAAGGACATATTGAAGTTATGTTTTTCTTTTATTTATATTAAAATGTAAATAGTTATATAAAATTGACAATTGATAGTAGATATTTTATTTATTGATGGCAACGATAATATTATTTTATAAGATAAGATATTTTTGGTTATACTCTATAAGCATCGATGCTGTAATATTTTTTTAACTGGTGTTCGGGTCAACAGCATTATTGAGTGGCGATTTATGAGAAATTTTGAGATTCTATTTCTCTTTATGAGATTCGGTGATGGAGATCAGACCTGATCCAAATCGACCCGTAACGAAAGATTGAAAGGCTCCATCCAGAGAACCGCCGAAGGGAATGTAGATCTTGGCAACGAACGACAGATAATGGGGTGCCACTGGTTAAATATATTATCATCTTACTGACACTTACGAGTCACATGCTAAGTCCACCACGACCTAATGCAGCCAGTAGAAGGGCCATACCTGAAATATAACTGTTCCATAAAATTCTCATATGTCAATATTCATAAATGATTAGTTATTTCAAAAAAATAATTATATAGTAAAATACATAACATATTAAAATATAATAATTTATCTATAAAATGATTATATTTTTAGAATAATAATAGTATATAAAGTAAGTGACTATAACTCTTTAGACGGAAACTCTTTGAGAGTTAACCATCACAGTACACAAAGGTCATTCCTGTAGTGCAGCTAATGTCATTATCATATTTAATTTTTTCACCAGTAAATGGAAAATAATAACAAAACATTTATTTAATACAGGACTATCAGGTGAAATATATTACAATAAATCATATAATTAAAAAAATAAATAAATTTATATAATCTATTTTATTTAATAAGACATAAAGATTTATTGTTGTTGGAAAAGAAGGGGTTGTAATTTTGAATTTTATTAATTAGGCATTCTTAGTATTGAAATAGTTGAGATTTATACATATGATATAATAAAATGAGATTATAATAATAAATTAAAATATCATTTTTTATATTTTTAAAATAATTTTAGCAAAAAGAATTTTAAAAATAATATTTAAAAATATTATAATAATATGGTATATAACTCTGGCTTGCAAAACCCACTTGTAGTACTCCTAACTGAATTCGGATAGGTAGGTGTCTATTTGCAACTGCTAGGGAAAAACATTATAAATATAAAACCTTAGGGTATATGAAATTCTATGATATACTTGAACTTGTACAAAATTTTATAAAATTTATTATATGGATAGTTTAAAATCGTGACATCTGAATTATAATAAATAAGCTTTATCAATATATAAAATTTTATTAAATAAAATTAATATACGGATTGTTGAATTATTATATTATTTTATATTTTGAAATATAAATTTTGATATTATAATTTACCCATAATTAGAGTTTTTATATATAAAAATTTAAAATTGTGTTGTTTTGGTTTATCCTCATCTCTCTGTCTTTATCTGAGTTATGAAGCTTCGATGAAGAAAATGGGTAATGAGTTATTTTTAGAGAGTTGAATATTTTAAAGAAAGAAAGTGTCTTGGTGGAGTTAAGAAACTTCATTGAATTTGAAAATTGAATTAAAAAAACTGAATCACATTATCCAAAAAAAATTATCTCATATAATCATACAACTAAAATGAATAATTTTGTTATTTATAAAATATAAAAAAAATTAATTTCTTAATTGTATAAATGATATTCTTTTTATAAAAGATTAGGATGATTAAAAGGAACAAATTATCTAATAAAATATAATAAGGCTACGTAATTATAATCTTTAACTATTTTAATGAATTAATAATTATGTGTCACATTATATAAAACAATTTTAACACAATATACTTAGATTTATTCTCTTTTAAAACCAGTGAATCAAATTTATTGGGTATCAAAATCATAGAAATTGACAATATTTGAAAAAGGCAATTCACGATGAACAATGGAAGAATCGGTTTAGAAATATTAAAATTAGATTATAATTTTAACTTTTAGTAGAATAATAAAATTAGTTTTAATTTTGTTTATATGTTGATGGGTCTATCACTCATATACCGATTTGGATGTCAAAATTTACGGTAAAAAGGCTGTCTAAAAATCGTAACCTAGGAGAAGGTCCCTGCAACTCAAGATCTGAGATTGCACAGCCCATGATCACCCGCCGAAGCATGGGTTGGGTCAATAGTTTGCCATGAATGACCCCATCAGGACGGCCCATGATCATTTTTTCGCACGTTGAGAAAATTTGTTATAACTACTCAATACAAGTTTGATAGATATTCCGAAAATATTCGTTCATGACTCGTACAATTTATCCCAAAATGACAACTGTCATACCGGGCGCCTCCTATGATTACGTTAAAGAAGGAATGAATCATTTTAATTGATGACGATTATCACAATTGACATTCACAATCCCTATGACAACCTGTCAAATTTGTGTGGATAACTGTCTGCTAACTTTAATGTCTGACAGTCTAAGTACTATAAATACCAATTTACTCTCATAAGTATAAGGGAGAACCCTAAATCTAGAGAAGGAAGCTCTATGATGTAAACAAAAAATGGGGAAAAAAAATACCATAGACTCAATTCAGGAGACCAACTATCCATTTAGGAGGCCTTGCCTTCCATTTAAGATGTCATCTAGGAGGCAAGCTCTCCAATCATTCCAGGAGGCTAACCCCTGAATCATTTCAGGAGGCAAGCCCTCCAATCATTTCAGAAGGTTTGTATTCCAATCTTTCCAAGATGCCTACCTTCCAATTCATCCGGGAGGTCATCCCACATTTTAGGAGATTTTCCTTCCAATAAACTAGCCCAGACCAACTCACCTTTTAGGGAGCCCTAATTTTAGGAGTCCGATTCTCTAGGCACATCTCAAAGTCGTCATTCAACCGTGTGCATCCTTAAGTAGTCCCTTAGTCGAGTGAACTCATATTTAATCCTCTATCACATGCGATACGCATTTTCTTATATTTTCATTATATCTTTTTATTTTTTAAAAAGATATCTGACTTAGCATTAGAGGATAAATTAGAAAACAAATCATGCTAATTATCTGATATTTTATTTTTAGTTATATTGGGCAAGGTCTAAATTTGAAAAGGCAATGACCGAATTGGCTTTAATTTGACTCGATACGAAAGATCGAATAATTTTTTAATCCGTACAATAACTCAAATTTAGGACATATTATATATATAAACAAATTTTGCCTGTGATGACCTAAGAATAGATATTATTATATTTTAAGTAAAATAAATGTTAAATTTTACTTTGTTATAATTTTTTAAGTATTTTAATTAGTGTTCACTTTAAAAATATCAATGAGACTTAAAAGACTAAATGTTAGACAAAAAAGATAATATTTATATTATAAAAATGATGACATTAATTACACAATAATAAAAAAAAATGTGGCTGGGGAGCAAATAAGATTATGGGATGTAAAATTTTATACTGACATATCATTAAAAATAAAAAGATATAATATATTTGTAAGGTAGATGGAATAGCAAAAATTATAGTAGGACCTATATTTGCTTGTGCTTTTTTACATTTTATAAAAAAATTTATTTTATTATAACTTTCGCATAATACTGACCATAGTAAATTTAACTTCAAAGATGATAGTCGAAATTCTGATTAGCAATGAAGAAAGATCCCACCTCTGTAACAGTTACTGATACATTAATGTCGTATGAATTTTTAATAAATATTATGTACCTTTTGCCCCTACGAGAGAGCACCGATAACCAATAACCCGCGTGTGTCCGTCTCTTCCAACTCAATCTACTGTATGCATGGCTGGGCCATTTTCTGAATAAATAAATGCATTTATATTACCATATCCGCAGTGCCGCCCTCTAAGGCGCCTCCACAGATTCTTCTTCTGGCTAGTATTCTGTCTTCTTTTCTTGTCGATCTTGAAAACCCATGTCAGCTAGGTTTATGAGATTGCATGCGACAGCTTTCATTTTAAACTTCATTTATTGCGTATGCTATTCTCGTTGGGTGTTTTTCAAGGGCTTCTTCGTTGTCGAATTGGCAAATGACTCAAACAGAGCGTTGTTTGAATTAACTAATACCAGTTCGTTCTCAGCTTCAATTTTGAGGGCAAATTAAAAGGCAGGGAAGATGGCTACAAGGAGGTAGTGATTTCTCTCAGAAACTGTGAATTTAGGGCAATTTCTGAAGCGGGAATGAAGATTGAAACACAGAGAGAGAGCGAAATGGAGGGAGAGATGGAAGGAGGGAAAGGGAAGAAAAGCACATCAACTGTTTGGTTCTTCCTGAAGAGATCTCTACACTGCAAATCAGAGCAGTCCGATGTACACGACCCGAAATCCGGTAAGCATTTGGGTACAATCTTGACGAGAAAAGCAGCTAGGTCTGGATGTTCAAGGTCTATTGCAAATCTTAAGGATGTAATTCATGGAAGTAAGAGGCACATAGACAAACCCCCAAGTTGTAGCCCAAGATCTATTGGGAGCAGCGAATTTCTGAACCCAATCGTCCATGAAGTCATTTTGAGCAATTCAAAGTGTGAGCTCAAAATCACTGGTTTTGGTGGGTTCCCAGATGGCGCTGGTGGTAATAACACTGGCGGCGGCGGCTGCGGCGGCGACTGCTCTAATGGTGGCGGTGGGTCGACATTTGTGGGTACTTTAAGGCCTGGTACCCCTGGTCCTGGTGGCCATCCTACAATGCACTATTTCAATCCTTCATTCAGGGCATCTGCAACTCCTCCGAGAAAATCTCCCAGCCTTACTGAATCTTCTGTTTTAGTTAGTCTTGGTGGTTTTAGTTCAAGGAATAGGCTTTCTTTTGATATTGACTCTAATGGCTTAACAAGTGTTACATGCCATAAATGTGGAGAGCTGTTTAACAAGTGGGAGGCTCTTGAATCTCACCATCTCTCCAAGCATGCTGGTAACTGTTCTTCTCATTTTTCAGGCAATAATCAAAATTTTTTTTCTGTTGTATTTTCTTGTTTAAACATTCATTATAATTTGAATACTTTCTGCAGCGAAAAAGCTTGTTTTGAACTTCTTTCACTAATTTAAAAAGCACCTGTTCGATGTCACTTTTGAATGCAAATAAAAAAAGGGTTTACTTTTGCCCTTTTCAAACATTCTTTCGAGCATTAATTTGGTTGGGCTGAGTTCTACAATTCACGGGGGAACTTGCTTTAGTTTCTGTCACTTTTGGTGTTAAAGCAATTGATTTTGTGCAGCCACTTTAATCAGATTTTGTGGAAAAGTTGCACTAACATCAATCGAATATCAATTTAAACTACAACTTCTTATTTATATCCCCCTCCCCCCACCTTTATTTTTGCTGTGACTCTCTAACTTAATGCAAATTTGCCATTCGAACTTCTATTATCAAAATCTTGCCTCACCTCTATTGAGCTATTCAGATTTGTGGGTAATCTTATTGTTTGTTTGAATGTCCAAAATCTGAATTGTGATCACAGGATTATTTCTCCCTTTTTCCTTCATAGAAACTATGTTTTAGATTCATCTGGGTTTCAATCTTTCAAGATCTGCAACTGAAATACCATCTTTTCCTGCAGTTACTGAACTCGCAGAGGGTGATTCCTCGAGGAAAATAGTTGAGATAATATGCCGAGCAAGCTGGTTAAAATCGGAGAATCATTGTGGGAGGATTGAGAGAGTAGTAAAAGTACACAACATGCAAAAAACCATAGCTCGTTTTGAAGAGTACAGAGAAATGGTGAAGATCAAAGCCAGCAAACTCCCTAAAAAACACCCGCGATGTCTTGCTGATGGTAATGAGCTACTACGTTTCTATGGCACAACGGTAGCCTGCTCCCTGGGCCTAAATGGCTCCTCTAGTCTCTGTGTATCCGAAAAATGCTCTGTTTGCCAGATTATAAGGCGCGGGTTTTCCACAAAGAACGAAAGTGAGCATGGGATTGGTGTATTTACCACTTCCACTAGTGGGAGAGCTTTTGAGAGCATTGAAATCCATGAAGAGGATCGATCGATTAGGAAAGCATTGATAGTTTGCAGAGTGATTGCAGGTCGAGTTCATCGGCCTCTGGATAATGTACAAGAATTGGCTGGACAAACTGGGTTTGATTCGTTGGCCGGAAAAGTGGGTCTTTATTCAAACATTGAGGAGTTGCATTTGCTCAATCCTAGAGCTTTGCTTCCTTGCTTTGTGGTAATTTGCAAACCCTGAAGAAGATTGAAATTCCTTCTGTTGAAAATGAAGCTTATGTGAATCATTTCTTAGACCCCCTTCTGGGTAAACCTTTGCCTTGTCCAATTCCTGCTTGGAAAGGTTTTGAGGAGTATAAATGCTTGTGATTCCTTGCCCCATTGATTTGAAATTTATGTTTGCTTCTTAAGTTTATGTTTGTGCTTGTTGAAAACCTACCACAATGAACACTATTCGTTCAAACAGGGTGATTTTATCAGTCATTTGAATCATTGGAACAACGTCTGGGTAATACAAGAACTAGTGTACTTCCTGACTTCGGCTAAAAGGGTTTTCCATAGAAAATGAGTATATTGTGATTAAAGATCCATGCTTGTGATTCGTTGCCCATAGGTTTGATATTTATCTTTTCAGGAGTTTCTGCTTGTGTTAGTTGAAAATTCACCACCGCAATGAACATTTTTCTTTCAAACGCCATGACTCTACTAGTCATTTGAATTATTGAAACCAGATCTCGGCCATGTAAGAAGCTGCATACGGCTCATCCTTTCATAACCCTCCAACAAGGGTTTGAGCAGATAATGACTATATTGTGATTGGAGATCCATTTGCCCTATAGATTTGAAATTTATTTTGTTTCATGTTTGGGTTTGTTGAAAGACCGATCATAACGTATTGGGTTTCGGGTCATTCTGTGCCCATTCGTTTTTCACTTGCGGGGTTGTTAGACATTTTTGCAACGGTCGCATGAGGTTTGCTAAGCAAAATTGTTCATTGGAGCTTCTGCTAGAATGCTAGAAGATGATGATTGAAGTACTAGGTTGGGAATGATTTTCAGTTGCTATCAATGGGAGGACATCGAGCTACTCACTTGAGCATTAGGCATGGGAGGATTTTCGATTATACATTGTGAGATGGCCATTCAAGTGTTCACATGGGATATAAAAGGCCTAGGTATGATTTTAGGGCATATCTAAGATCATTTGATACAAAAAAGAGTGACATACGATGAGAGAGAAGATAAGTAGTTTCTGGCATCCGATAGAGTTTTGAATTGAATTTTATTCTTTGTCAATCTTAAGTATGTTGCTCCTGTCATATTTTTAGAACGTATTATCGTTTGGTTACTTATTTTCTCGATGTATTTCTCTCTAATGGGTTGTTAGGTGTGTTAGTATTACATTTAACAAGCTATTCACATTGATTATTATGAAGGAATCTTATAGGGGGTTATTATTGTAACTGTATATTTTTATAGTGGATTTATTTAAAATTTATCTTGTGATTTTTTCTTGATTCAGAAAAATTTTTTACATTTATTTTTACCGATCAACATGTGTACTATAGGGGGTTATTATTGTAACTGTATATTTTTATAGTGAATTTATTTAAAATTTATCTTGTGATTTTTTCTTGATTCAGAAAAACTTTTTACGTTTATTTTTACCGATCAACATGTGTACTACAGGGGGTTATTATTGTAACGGTATATTTTTATAGTGAATTTATTTAAATTTTATCTTGTAATTTTTTTTTTTATTCAGAAAAATTTTTTACGTCTATTTTTACCGATCAACATGCGTACTTAGTTACTTGATTTTGTTTTTTGTGCTCTTACTATATTTGGTGACTGGCAATTAATGAGTGATTCAAAATTTTTTCACTGTGCTGGTTGCATGCATGTTTTTGTTCTCAGCAAATCCTGACACAATGACTTTTTTCCTTTCAAATGTCGTGATTTTATCGGTCATTTGAATAATCAAATCCACATCTCTACAATACAAGAAGCTGCATATGTCCGTTCTTTGTGAGGATAATGAGTACATTGTGATCGGAGAACTAGACAGTCGATCAATATCTTGCCTTTCTTTCCTAAAAATGAAACAACAACGATAATAAAATCTTAAATATCAATAATTATATAAAATCGGGCTTTAACATTTGATTTT
>JAOVVI020017648.1:0-10557 GCA_028571085.2 Nepenthes alata | reverse complement strand
TAGATGGAGGTCACCAACTGTACGCTACTCCATGGTTTGAAGTTGGTTACTTAATACACAAATATTAAGTGATTAGGTTTAAAATAATTAAGGGAAAACTTAAATAATAAGGGTAACCCAATAGTTGGGCAAACTATAAGAAGTTAGCTTCAATATTTGACCAGCAGGCTTTTGGAAATTCTCACCAACTTTCTTAGTTGACTTTGGACAAGAGGAATTTCTAAGGGCAGGTTTACTATGACATTGACAAGATTAAAATTAAACTGCCTAAACAATTTACGTAATTAGTTTAGAATTTTATAATATATTATCAAAATATATAAATATTATAAATAAAAATATGTAAAAATCAAGCTCGATTAATTTTTAAAAAATTGATACCTTCAAAAATAAAATGTAGAATCTGATCCAACTAGACCCCAATTTTAAATGTTTTTTTATAAATATGAATTCTTTATTCAAATAAATAGTATGTTTAAAAAAATAATTTTAATAAACCTTGATTTTGCCTAATTAATAACTTTCTAATGCAAAAATCCTTCCTTTAAAATATTTATGCAATATTTAAATCTAAATAGTATATTCTTAAAAATATTTCATATTTTATGTATTTTTATATAAAAATAAATTTTAAATAAAAATATTTAGAATTAAAAAAAAATCTATAAAACAGTAAAAATAGGCTCTATTTTAATTTTATAGTTTTTTTGCTTGCATATTATCATTTGAGCAAATGCAATTAATTATTATCTTTAACATAATATAAAATTAATATCAAAATAAAATCATAATAAAAATGCTGTTAAACTGAATTATTAAATCTCGTATCTCACATGACCCTAGAGGTCGGTCACCATTTTATATTTAAATGTTTTTCAAAAAAATATGATACGAGTTTCATTTTGAATTATATAGATATTTTAATATACTTAAAACATTTTAACAATTTTTTTCTTTTAAAAAAAGAGCTTATTATTTAATTTGACCTATTTCAGTAATTTCATTTTAACTTTCTTTCTTTTTATTTTAGATACTCACAATCGTAGATACAAATATATTAATACATATCAATATCGATACTTTTTTATATTATAATATATCGTTGATACGGTATTATTATATTATAATTCTCATAATTTTTTTCTGTTCAATATATATTAAATATTAACATGTATTATTTAATTTGTCTAATATTGATATAACGATAATCAATACTGATATCAATATTTTTATCTATACTTATAACTTATTTTTTCAAACAGTTTTGTCAAAAGCCAAATCAATTTTAAAATTATGCCAAGAGTCAAAATTAAAATCAAAATTTAAATTTCACTACTAATTCTTCTACTAACCACTCTGATACGTCCTAGATCTAAACTTGAATTGATTCGGGTCAAATAGTCCATCATTTTTTGGTTTTCGTTCACTGAATTTTGGGTCTTACACACCACAATTCCAAACAAGAAGTCAGATGATGACGAAATTTGGTCTCATCGAAAATACTCCGACGTTTAAGTTAGAAATCTTTTTCAAAGAATAGAAAGATGTGAGGGATGCAAAAATGAATGTAGAAAGTTTGTATGTAGGAGTGCACTCGTTGAGAGAGTGGCTTCGTAATTGCTTGTGAGGAGCTGTTTCTTTAAGCATAGAGTTCAAAGGGAACTAATAACAGAGAGAGAGAAAGAGCGCTAGGAGGATCGAGAAAGTTAGAGAGCTTCTGAGAGTTTGAGATTTTGGACGTTTGAGAGCTTTTTGTGGGCGTTTGAGAGCGTGATCCCAAGTTTTAGTTCTCATGGCCTTTTATAGCCATAGCCACGGGTTGCCTTCCTCATGCAAAGGGGTTAAACGCCTGTGTTCTGTTGGGGATCATTACATTTCTTGAGCAAGCGTGATTGTCGTTCCTGACCTGTAACAGTCAAAGGGGTTGATCTTCTTCTTTATGTGTTTTATAACCGTTAGGGTTTATTGCAAATAGTGCACGGATTCTGACTCTTTCCTTCCTAGATGTGCATTGATTTTGGGAGTGACTGTTATAGTTAAGATTGCCTTCTTGGAGAGGCGGCAAGTTAAGACAGATGACCGTTGTGGTTCTGAGATGGACAAGTGGATCAATTGATGCTTGGGTTGTGTGCGTCCTGGGTCTCAACCAGTCTACTGGCCACCTTTTTGGCTAATGAAAGTGTTGACCGTTCTGGGCTTCAATAGGTTATTCTGCTCTTGGGCCTCTGCCGATCCATTTACAGTTCATCCGGTCAACAAATGCGTTGATCGTCTAAGCAAAAATGGGCCACTGAGGATTTGGGTCGTTTCCTCATTCGTGGGTATACCCGTTACTAGCGTTCCCATCACTAGCCCCCTATATTGGTAGTTTGGGACTCCGGCCTCCAGTATGTTCATGATCTGATGTTCCCAGCTAGGCAACTTGCTTAGGACAACTTGGTGAGGAAACTGATAATGGCTCTTGGTCTGCTGATCGCGTCGCTTGTGGTTGTTGATCGTAACACCAAGATCTGGATTACTCAATTGGAAAAAATATTAACCGAATTCGTTGATTGCTCCAATAAGAATCTAGAGAACTTGCTGAAGAGAGTGTTGACTGGATTCGCTGACCATTCTGGTAAGAATCCGGAGAATTTAGAAGGAGGAGCATCGTTGAACAGATTCGTTAACCATCCAGGCCAGAATCCGGAGGACTAATTAGGAAGAGTAGCGTTGACTGGATTCGTTGAACGTCCTGGCCAGAATCCAAAAATTGACCAGGAAGAACAGCGTTGATTGGATTTGTTGATCATCCTGGTCAGAATCCAGAGAACTGAGCAGGAAGAGTAACGTTGACCAAATTCGTTGACCATTCTGGTAAGAATCCAGAGAACTTGGGAGAATTGGATTGCTGCATCATCATATTGTCGAACTTTCGTTGAAAAGTTTGCCACGTGTCATTTTGCAGTGAAGTTGCGATCCCCGTAATTAATTCTGCAAGAGATCTGATTTGACTGCGTCCTCTCCAAAAGCGACATGTGTCTGCCATGATGGGCATACCTTTTTGAGGCATTGCCTTACTCCAATAGCTGCGTGCCTTAATAAAATATGTTTATCCGTTCAAAGTTTTCACGCTTTCTCTGAAAATTCTAAGCCTTTGTTACCCTTCTTACTCTCGTTTTCATGGCGCCTTCAATTAGCGAAATTCCCTCCATGCTTACCCAAGACGATATCAAGACGTTGTACATTCAATATAACATCCCACACTCTATTGTTTTTACCGTTCCTAGCAGGCACGATAGTGCCTGTTCTCTTCCTTCTGCCTTCATCACCGTTTATGAGGCTCACCTGTCGAGTGGGCTGCGCATCCCAGTTCCTGAGGAGCTACTCTGTATTTTCATGACCCTTTAGGTTCCCATAGCACGATTTCATGTGAATGCTATTCGTTACCTTTGCTCCTTGTGCATATAGTTTTTTCCTTCATTCACGAATGGTTTCAGTGGAGGCTGTCAAGGTGATTTTTAGGTTCTCCCAAAGCGGAGGATGGATTTCCTTTTCTCCTTGGGAGTTGCGCATTAGCGATGCCATTTACGATTCGTTGAACAACTGGAAGGACATGTTCTTTTTTGTTAAGGTATCAAACGATTTCCCATTGTCCAGAGAGTGGGGTAAAGTTCCCCAATCCTTCTCTGGGCAACCTTCTGAGGAGGAGGTGGCTGCGATGGCCCCTTTGCTAGAGCTGGTGAGGAAATACCCTAACGAGTTTATGATGGATCACTTGGTTTCCATGGAGGAAGCCAAGAAAGCTTGCTGGGACCTCCTTCCCTAGTCTAGAAGGCAAGAGCTCCAATGCCGGAGGCCTCACAGCACAAGAGGAAGGCGGTGCTATTCTATCGATGCAACCGGTGCACCTTCCACTGACGATGCTCCTAGCAATCCAAGGTAAAAAAGGGTTGGGACGATAGTGCCTTTTTCCTCATTCTCCACAGAGTCGAATTATAGGATGGCCAGTTGACTTGATGAAATTGGGGAGCGCTTTTGGGTTGAAGTTTCTGTGGAGGATCCCAGGGCCATTGTTCGAGTTGTCACTAGAGATGCCGTCATCCGGCTGTTGTTGCCAGGCAACTTGGCAGTGCTTGTTGTGCCAACAGAGTTGCCGCCTGAAGCCGCCGGTCAAGTAGATCCAGCTGTGGAGTTGTCTGTTGAGCTATTAGAGTCATCCGTGGAGCTCTTGTCGAGGCAGTTGACCTTTTTGCTAGGCCCACGCTGGAGGTTTCTACTCCCAGACTTACGGATACTGTGCCGTTGTAGCCGGCCGGCACAATTGTGGCAAAGTAGTCTCAGGGGGAGCCCACTCTAGGCCCCTCTCCAGCAGGTTCTTCTTGGAGGTCACGAAGATGGCCAAGAAGGCAATATAAAGTCCTTCTGGTAACCTTTCGAAACTTCTATTTTCTTTCTCCTAAGTCGCCACTACCTAACATCTTCGACTCTTTACAGGAGGATAATATTTTGTAGGCGGTGTGCAAGGGCTTGCGTTAGAGAGACGTCGTTATTGGCGACTGCGACGAGAAGATCGCCGAGATATAGGCTGTGGCGGACGCCCAAGCTCAGCAGCTTCACGAAGAGAAAGCTGCACTTGAACGAGAGTTGTTGGAGCTTAATGTGTAATTAGCTTGCCATCAGGAGAGAGCTTGTTAGGCTAAGAAGAGAGCTTCCCGAGCAGAGGAGAGAGCTACTCAGGCAGAGAGGGGAGCTTCCTAAGCTGAGGGGCTTACGATGGAGCTTAGAGTAAAGATCGCCAGGTTAAAGAATGAGCTTACTACCTGTCTACACCCTCAGGAGATCATCCAGGTGCTGTGGGCCAAGCTCTGGGAAGGCGTTCGGGTTAGTCATCACATTGCTAGGATCATGGATCCTAATGTTTCAACCGGTATCCTTGACCCTGCCAACCGTGGTGCACTACAGTGTGGAGAACTTGCTGATTTTGCACGGGGTAATGAAGGGCCTCTCCCGCACCCTCTTGGGGGCTTGCTCCTTAGTTGTAGACTTATATCCTTAACTTTTTTTGTTTTTGAATGTGACTGTAAATACATTATTATCATTAATAAAATAATTATTTTACTGACATATTGTGTTCCATGACGTTGCTTTCATTACCTGTCCCTTTAATTATTTATTCTTTGTACTAGCCGGCCAACTTGGCACACTTTGTGCAAATCGGCCATCCGTCTCACAACATTGGAGACGTTTGTTGTGCTTTCAGATGGACTTAAGCCCTTGAGAAGACATTAGTGGGGATCCTGATGTCGTACTAAGCCAGTTTTATTCTCGAGTATGAGTTGAGGCTTGGGTGGCGCTGTCCAAGAATGATCTTGGGTGGCCAACTTTTGGACGGAGCGCTTTGCCATTGAGATGTTGACCATCGTAGATTGACAACGCTAACTCCTGTCGGAGGAGGCCTTCACACATGCCATTTGAGTCCCATAACATTTGAAATTAGACTGCGAACGTATCACTTAGATGACCAAGATTTAATTCGACCACTTATGAGCTTGTTGAATAACCAGGGTTTAATTTGACCACTTACGAACTGCCTGAAAGACAAGGGTTTAATTCAATCACTTACGAGCTGCCTGGATGATCATAGTTTAATTACAAATGGGTAACAATTTGCTCGATTTAGGGACAGTCTAGGTCGTTTATTTCATGCAACTTGGAAGCAAGTATTCATATGGAAAATAAAAAGAAAGAAAAGATACATAGCACAATGCAAGTAGAAAAGAACTTTCTTTTATTGATGACAACATATGTTACAAACATGTTCATACCACACAGATGACCTACCTGGGGCCTTCACTCGAAGTAATGCTTTAGATGGACCACACTCCATATCCGTAGGACCAACTTGCCATTTTGGTTTCGGAGCTTGTAATTCCACAGGACAGCTGAGACTAGAAACGAGCCTTCCCAATTCAGGTAAAGCTTGTTCCGATTGATAATTTTACCCGTAGCCTCAATATTTTGCAAGACAAAGTCTCAAACTTTTAATTATCGTGCTTTCACTTTTTTGTTATAATAGCGGGTGACTCATTACCGGTAGGCTATGATCCGCATACTGACTACGTCATGGTCTTCCTCCAATAAGTCTAGATGTTCCCTCAGCTTTTGGGAGTTACCAAGTGTGTTGAAGGCTTTGACCGTAATACTTGGGAGCCTAATCTCAACCAGAATTACCGCTTCAGTCCCGTAGCAAAGATTGAAGGGTATGTCGTGAGTTGGTTCCTTTGGAGTTGTCTAGTATGACCAAGTTGGTTCCTTTGGAGTTGGTTCCCTCGGTAGCAACGTCATGGAACGCAATATGTCAGTAAAATGATTGTTTTATTAATGATAAGGTTGTATTTACAGTCACATTCAAAAACAAAAAAGAAAAGGATACAAGTCTACAACTAAGGAGTAAGCCCCCCAGAGGGTGCGGAAAAGGCCCTTCATCCCCTGTGCAAAATCAGCAAGTTCTCCACACTATAGTTCGCCATGATTGGCAGGGTCAAGGACACCGGTTGGAAAATTAGGATCCATGATCCTAGCAATGTGACGACTAATCCGACGACTTCCCAGAGCTTGGCCCACAGCACCTGGGTGATCTCTCGAGGGTGCAGACGAGTAGTGAGCTCATTCTTTAATCTGATGATCTTTACTCTGAGCTCCGCCGTAAGCCCCTCAGCTTGGGAGCTCCCCTCTCCGCCTGACTAGCTCTCTCCTCTACCTGGGAAGCTCTCTCTTTAGCCTGAGAAGCTCTCTCCTGATGGCAAGCTAATTGCATCCTAAGCTCCAACATCTCTCGTTCAAGTGTGGCTTTCTCTTCGTGAAGCTACTGATCTTGGGCATCCAGCTTGTTCACCATAGCCTCTATCTCAGCGATCTCGTCGCAGTCACCAATAACGATGTCTCTCTAACGCGAGCCCTTGCACACTGCCGACAAAATCTTATCATCCTGCAAAGAGTTAAAGATGTTAGGCTGTGGCGACTCAGGAGAAAGAAAAGGGGAGTTTCGAAAGGTTACCAAAACGACTTTCTATTGCCTTCTTGGTTGTCTTTGTGACCTCCAAGAAGAACCTGCTGGAGAGGGGCCTGGAGTGGGCTCCCCCAGAGACTGCTCTGCCACAATTGTGCCAGCCGGCCCCAACAACACAGTATCCAGAAGGCTGGGAGTAGAAACCTCTAGCGTGGGCCCAGCAAAAAGGTCAATTGCCTCGACAAGAGCTCCGCGGATGACTCTACTAGCTCAATGGACAGCTCCACAGCTAGCTTTACTTGACTGGCGGCTTCAGGCAGCAGCTCCGTTGGCACATCAAGCGTTGCCAACTTGCCTGACAGCAACAGTCGGATGACGGCATCACCGGTGATGACTCGAACAATGGCCCCGGGTTCCTCCACAGAAACTTTAGCCCCAGAGCGCTCCCCAATTCCAGCAAGTCGATTGGCCATCTTGTAATCCAACTCTGTTGAGGATGAGGAAAAAGGCACTATCGTCGCAGCCCATTATTGTCTTGCGCTGCTGGGAGCATCGCCGGTGGAAGGTGCACCGGCTGCATCGAAGGAAAAAGCACCGTCTTCCTCTTGCGCTGTGAGGCCTCCGGCGGTGAAACTCTGGCCTTCTAGATTAGCGAAGGAGGTCCCCAGCGAGCTTTCTTGGCTTCCTCCCTGGAAACCAAGTGATCCCTCATAAACTCGTTAGGGTATTTCCTCACCAGCTCCAGTAAAGGGGTCACGACAGCCACCTCCTCCTCAGAAGGTTTCCCAGAGAAGGATTGGGGAACTTTACCTCACTCTCTGGACTACGAGCAATCGTCTGATACCTTAACAAAAAAGAACCTCTCTTTTCAATTCTTTAACGAATCGTAAATGACGTCGCTAATGCTCAGCTCCAGAGGAGAAAAATAAATCCATTCTTCGCTTTGGGTGGACCTAAAAATCACCCTAACGGCCTCCACTGAAAGCATCTATGAATGAAGGTGAAAAAATATGCATAAGGAACAAAGGTAACAAATAGCATTCACGTGAAATCGTGCGACGGGAACCTAAAGGGTTGTGAAAATACGGAGTAACTCCTCAGGAACTGGGATGCGCAGCCCACTCGACAGGTGAGCCTCATAAACTGTGATGAAGCCAGAAGGAGGAGAGCAGGCCCTATCGTCCCTACTGGGAACGGTAAAAACAATAGAGCATGGAATGTTATATTGAACGCACAATGTCTTGATATCGTCTTGGGAATGCATAGAGGCGATTTCACTAATTGAAGGCTCTATGAAAATGAGACTAAGAAGGGTAGTAAAGACTTATAATTTTCAGAGAAAGCGTGAAAGATTTGAACGGATAAACAATTTTTTTGAAGGCGCGCAACCATTAGAGTAGGACAGTGCCTCGAAAAGGTATGCCCATCATGGCGGACACATGTCACTTTCGGAGAGGGCACAGTCGAATCAAATCTCTTGTAGAATTAATTATCGGGATCGCAACTTCACTGCATAGTCACACATGATAAACTTTTCCACTGATAGTCCAGCGGCATGATAACGCGGCGATCCAATTCTCCCAAGTTCTCTGAATTCTTACCAGAACGGTCAACGAATCCGGTCAACACTGCTCTTCCTACTCAGTTCTCTGGATTCTGGCCAAGACGATCAATGAATCCAATCAACGCTGTTCTTCCTGCTCAGTTTTTGGATTTCGGACAAGACAGTCAACTAATCCAGTCAACGCTACTCTTCCTGCTTAGTCGTCTGGATTCCGGCCTAGACGGTTAACAAATCCGTTCAACGATGCTCGTCCTTCTAAGTTCTCTGGATTCTTACCAAAATGGTTAGCGAATCCGATCAACGCTCTCTTCAGCAAGTTCTCCAGATTCTTACTGGAGCAGTCAGAGAATTCGATTAATGTTTCCTCAAATTCAGTACTTCGGATCTTGGTGTTATGGTCAACAACCGCAAGTGACGCGATCTACAGACCAAGAGCCATTGTCAGTTTCCTCACCAAGCTGTCTTAAGCAAGTTTCCTAGTTGGGAACATCCGATCATGAACATACTGGAGGCCGGAGTCCCAGGCTACTAGCATAGGGGGCTAGTGATGAGAACGCTAGTAACGGATAGACCAATGAATGAGGAAACAAACCGAATCCTCAGCAGCCCATTTTTGCCTAGACGGTCAACGCATTTGTTGACCGAATAAAGTGTAAGTGGGCCGGCAGAGGCCCAAGCGCATAATGACCCATTAAAGCCCAGAACGATAAATGCTTTCATTGATTGGAGAGTCGGCCAATAGAATGGTTGAGGCCCAGGACGCAGATGACCCAGGCATTAATTGATCCACGTGTTCATCTCATAACTACAACGATCATCTGTCTTAACTTGCCACCTCTCCAAGAAGGCAAGTTTCACTGTAACGGTCATTCCTAGAATCAATGTGCATCTTGGAAGGAAGGCGCCAGAATCCGCAAACTATCTGCAATAAACCTTCATGGTTACGAAACACAGAAGGAAGGAGATCAACCCCTTTGACCGTCATAGGTCAGGAATAATGATCACGCCTGCTCAAGAAAGGCAATGATCCCTAGTAGAGTGCAGGCGTTCAACTCCTTTGCATGAGGAAGGCAACCCGTGGCTATAGCTATAAAAGGCCATGAGAACTAACACTTGGGATCACGCTCTCAAACGACCACAAAAAGCCTTCGAACAAGCTCAAACTCTGAGAAGCTCTCTAACTTTCTTGAGCCTCCTAACGCTCTTTCTCTCTCTCTGTTATTAGTTCCCTTCGAACTATGTACTTAGAGAAACAGCTCCTCACAAATAATTACAAAGCCACTCTCTTAACGAGTGCACCCCTACATACAAACTCCATACATTCACTTATGCATCCCTCACATCTTTCTATTCTTTGAAAAAAATTTCTGACTTAAACGTCGGAGTATTTTTTATGAGATCAAATTTCGCTGTCATCTGACTTCTTGTTTAGAGTTGTGGTGTATAGGACGCAAAATTCAACGAATGAAGACCAAAATTCGATGGACTACTTGACCCGAATCTGTTCAAGTTTGGATCTATGATGTATCAAATTGGTTAGTAGAAGAATTAGTAGTGACATTTAAATTTTGATTTTAATTTTGACTCTTGGCATAATTTTAAAATCGATTTGGCTTTTGACAGAAGTATTTGAAAACAAATGTTATAAGTATAAATAAAAATATCGATATCAGAGTTGATTATCGTTATATTAATATTAGACAAGTTAAATAATACGTGTTAATATTTAATATATATTGAACAAAAAAACTCATGAGAGTTATAATATAACAATACCGTATCAACGATATATTATAATATTATCACAATATTAAAAAGTATCGATATTGATATGTATTAATACATTTGTAGCTATGGTTGTGAGTATTTAAAATGAAAAGAAAGAAAGTGAAAATGAAATTACTGAAATAGGTCAAATAAATAATAAGTTTATTTTTTAAAAGAAAAAAAATTCTTAAAATGTTTTAAGTATATTAAAATATCTATATAATTAAAAAATGAA
>JAOVVI020017647.1:0-10557 GCA_028571085.2 Nepenthes alata | reverse complement strand
TCTCTTCTTATCTCCTCTGCACTGCTGCACATCCTCTCCCACTTCGCTAGAGCCGCGGCACTCAATTTCTCCCCACTTACCAATTAATCAAAATTTTGGCAGATTTTTCCCTAAAATCGATGCATGCAAAAAAAATATTTGACATCAACAAAGAGAAGTGAAGGATTAGCTTGCATCAATTTCTGGTTTCTCTTCCAATGATGGCGGTGACGGCGGCAGCTTCTCCCTTCGACTTGCGCACCGCCTCTCTTTCTCCTCCCTTCCTTCTACTCCCGCGCTGCCTCCTTCTTCCTTTTCCTCTCTCCTTCTCCCTCTCTCCCTCCTCCTCCGCTCTGCCTTCGCACGAGCCCCCCTCTCTCTCCTTCTCTTTTCTTTCATTTCCTCCAACTTCCACTATGCGCACCGCCTCCGTTTTCCCCCTATTATCATCATCATCAATTTCCTTTCCCTCGACTTCTCCCACACGCTTCTCTATGCCCATATAATACCAAATCGGCGCTTAGCGACCTCAAGCGTGCCTTGAACCGAATATCCTTCGAATTTTCGCAATATAAAATTATTCCGAACACATCCAATTATTCCAAAATTATAAATAATATTAAAATAATCCAAATGGAGATTTGGAATATTACAAAATATCAATATCAGCCCCTGATACCAATATATATCAGCCAATATTTTTATCTATGTTCACTCCATAAAGCTTTCTTCATGCAAATGCATCACAAAGTATGAAACAATGAAAGTTAACACAGCCACTTATCCATTGGAATGACTAAGCAGATCTCTATCTGGCAAAGACACTTTTTTGGGAGTAATTAATTGGCAAGGACTCACTTTTCTTTTCATCAATGCTCATGGCTGTTGACTAAAAACTAGCACAACAGGCATCCGGTAGCCCATTTTCAGCCACCAATCAATTAACCAATGGATGGCCAATCATTGGACCATTCTATTTAAAAATCTCAAAAATAACAAGTTAATCCACCTGGTCCTTACAGAAAAGTGCATCCTTAGATAGTTAGATGTGTTGGATTTGGATATCATTGTTAGCAAGAGGACAATTGAGTTAAAAAGATTCATAGCTGTATTAATTTATTCTTGGCCTATGCCTTTTGGGGAAGCTTTTGTGAAATTTTTTGGGTAATACTTCCTAGGTTTATGGAGTTGATCAGTTAAAAAGATGATTCACCTCGCTAAGCTCTCTCGGGAAAATTGGTGTTAAAAGGACTCATACTTTGGATCATCCCATCTTTAGCATGAGAGATCAAATGCGGCAAGGCTATCAACTTTTTGGCAAAATTGACCTTAAAAACAAGTGAAATAGTATTGAAGCCCATTTATTAATGTCCCTCATGGTATAATGTGAACCATATTCTTCAAAGTGAGGAAAGTTTGTGCCTTGTGTTGTGTCTCGGGTTCCCGGCTATGGTACGGATTAGGGGGCTTTTCAATCTTCCATTATAAGTCAATCTGGATTGGGTCCGATTTCTGTCGTTGATAACCTGAAACTTGCACAACACAAACTATAAACAAGAAATTAGAGGACGGTGGGAGGTTTTTTCACTGTAAACACTCTGACGCTCAAGTTAGTTATCTTCCGCAATAAACGAAGAGATGCAGGAGTGAGTGTAGGATGCAGTGGGGAATGAAAGGATGCTTGAATGTAGCAATTGAACAATTTTGGGAGGCTAGGCTCCGCTGGATGTACTGCAGAAACTGGCTCACTAAGATTACTCAATAGAGGCTTTGGGGAATTAAGATTCAAGAGGATCAATGATCGGGTTGAGACTGTGATCGGGACTCAAAATCGGGATTTAGGAAAAAGATCCCTCTCCTATGGAAGGAGAGGACATTTATAGGCTCCGTGGAGGAAAACCCTTGGCGCGGGAATCCCTGACATGTGGCAAGCCAAGATTCACCGGTCGCTGATTACTGGCGACAACCAGCAATATCAGTTGTTATCTTGTGGTGGAACGGAAACTGTTGTCGGGTGCTGATCATGCTTGGTTTGGTGCTCACGCGCATATTGGCTGAGCGGCTAGGCAGATCGGCGTGTGCAACGGCTCACAGCATTGACCTTCTCCTTATTGGCCATCATGCTTTGGGCAGACTCCTGCCGCCTGCAGTTGCCTCAGCAGATTGCAGTGGCACATTGATTGATCGTTGCCCTAAGACGCCGCATGGGTCGTGTCCTTGGGCCTGTTGGGCTTCAAAGGGATTCTGGCCTGTTACTCGACTGGACTACTGCCTCCGAGTTGGACCCAGTACTAGCCCCTCATACTTGGGGACGGCCCAATGTCGTGGCCTGGAATGTCCCTGGAGAGTCCAGCTGGCTATGCGTGTGGCTTTCCCCGAGATGCGCCGGCTCTTGTCTCTTTATGGCGTCGCCCCTTCCCCATGCGATTATGCAGCATTTTCAGATGCCACAGGGATTTAGAGCTCTGCCGGGAGGGATTCACGTCTCGCAGTCCAGCTTGGCATTAATGAATTTCCTATTCTGTGATAGATGGCCATCAAACTCGGCGCCCCCCTGGGAACTCATCAGGCGCCGGTGCATCCATGAATTGAGTTCCCCAGGGTGGAGATCCATGCTTAGCCACTCTTTGAAGAAGTGATGCGACGCCCTTAGCTTTCCCCGCTTCTTGTGGGGATCCGCGAAGGAATCAGATGGATGTGTGAAAAAGATGGCATTGCTACTGAAGCCTGTCGTCATGCCCTTTCTGTGGTTGATTCTTCATCGTAATGAGAGTGGTCTGGCCACTCCGCTGCTGTCGTGTGCCTCCTTTTTGGTCAGCATTGGCTCCATCCGCTAGGGACGACACATGCTCTCTCATGGGGCTTTGCCCCTTCAAACGCGTTGCTGCCGGCCCCGACCGTGGCTGGTAGTCCGTATATGCTGTCTGGGAAGGGGGTGGAACCCAGAGTCTCCCTGGGAAGTATGCGAGCAAGTCGTAGCCCTATTGGGACTTCGGCGCTAGATGCTCTTCCTTCTACTGCGGCGATTCAGGTGCGCCTGCAGTGTTGGATCGGCATCGGCAGCGTGGGCCCGGGAGCAGGATCGGACTTGGGGTGATGCTGCGTGATCATATTCCCCAAGTCGAGCCCCTCCGGCGGCACAGCCATTCTGAGCATCTTGCTCCTAGCTGTATTTTTGCTTTATGCATTTTCGTTGTAGCAAACCTTATACTTTGTAAGAAGCTTTGATGAATAAAAGCAGTAGCCTTTATCTTCATTTTTATGTCACCGAGTATTTCTCTCTGTCCTTTGTGGTATGACTCAAGGGACCATTGGGCTCTCTCTTCGCCAAACGCATCTGAGCTCTGGCTCGTTCCGAACACCGGGTGACTGTTGGTTGCCCTGGTTGGCGTTCGTCCCTCGTGTCCGGGAAGGGACCATTGACGGGAGGATCAATAAAGGAACTAGTTCCCGGCGCGTTCCACCTTGGGGGCAGAATGACGCTGACAGTTGTTACATCGAACAAGATTGCTGGTGCATTTATTGCGTAGGGAGCCTTGGGGTCATCACGTCATAATGGCTTCCCTTGAAAAGGTGAGATGCTTCAGGGTGCTGCCACATGAAGGAATCTCACTAATTACCTATGCGCTCTCCATTATCCTGACGGCACAGTTTCATGGGGGGGGGGAGATTTTGGTTATTTAAATGCCAAGAATCCTTCCACATTTCGCACCTCTTTCTCGCTTGAAGGCGCAGGCCTTTCTGCAGTTGCCTTTCTCCCACTTTCTTCGTTGCAGCGACTTTAATGGAGAGATCGTCTTCCTCTTCTGAATCTGATTCGTCCTTAGATGAATCTGGGAGGGACGCGCAGGCCTCAAGGATTCATGATGAGGCCACTCCTGTGGCCGCAACGGAGGGCTGTCATTTGGAGACCTCTATCATCGGGCCGATGAGATTCCTGAGGGCTCCACCGAGCTTCGAATTGGACGAGGCGTCCACCTCCTCACGGCACCATAGGCCTGGAGGCTCCCACCCGTTGCTTAGTCATGTCCTTAGAGCGGTGGAAGACATCGAAGCCAAGGTGCAAGTAGCCGTAGGAGAGATCGAGCAGGCACGGGCATGTGCGGTACGCTTAGAGCGAGCCTGGTTGGAGTCTAAGGCAAGAGTGTCACAGCTGGTTGACGCTAACATGGGGGCTCGAAACCGAATCGTTGCTCTCCAGGAGGAGCTCGAGCAAAGTCAGGCGTGGCTCAGGGAAGCGCAAGACGCTCGTGCACGACAGGAGGTTGAGCTGAAGTCGAGAATCAAGCCGAAGGAACTGGCTCCCTTGCAGGAGGGAAGATTCCAGGAAGGCATCCGGTTGAGTTGGAGGACAGCTTCGCTGAAAGTACCAGGCTTCCGCGTCGGCCTTCTTGACTCTCGAAACTCAAGCACCAGGACGAGCTCAGAGTTGGCGGAGTTTGAGGCTTCCAATCCCTGAGAGTCTGATGGAGACGAGTAGTTTTATCTGGCGGCCGCTAGTCGCCTTTCCTAGTAAAGAAACTTTATTAGTGAAAATACTTAATAGAATTTTGTTACCCATCCGAGCAATATACTTATTTCCATTTGCCATGTGTGAACGACTCGTTCTTCCTTCCAGCTTCACACTCTAGAAGGAACATTGCTGCCTTTTCAGATGGCTAAAATCGCCGCATTAAATATTGACGTGACTACTGAGATTCTGGCAGACAGCTACAGCGATGGTGGGATGGCAATTTGTCAGACGCTATGATGAGTAGCTTCGAGGGACTTGCGGCACGTTGCTGAATCGGCATGTGTCATGGCCATCATTTAGGGTGGCCATTGCGTTTCCCGCGTGATGCCTTTCTGGCTCCCAGGTGTTGCCTATTTAAACAGCGCCTTTCCTTGCTTCCCACACTTTGCTTTTTCTTGAGTTGAGAGGACCATGGCCAAGAAGAGAAGTTCTCTCCCTTCTTCTCGCACAATTCGCCAAAGAGTTGGCGACATCCAGTCTGTTTTGACAACAAGCGCCGTTGCGGCTTTGATGGTCAAGTACGGTATTCCAAGTGAATTGGCTTACCTTTCCCCTGGCCAGGATGGAAGGGCAAGTGCGCCCGCAGAGGGTTTCATCACCATCTATGAGCACCATCTGAGAGGTGGGCTTCGCATTCCGATGCCAATAGATTTGTACGGGGTGATCGACAAGATGGGGGTTCCCGTAGCTCGGCTTCACCCCAATGCGCTCAGATACGTGGTCACCTTATGTGTCTTCACCCGCCTCAATCCCAGTCTGTTTAGACCGAGTTCGGTGAAGGTGATCTTCTTTAATGGTCAAGTACGGTATTCCCAGTGAACTGGCTTACCTTTCCATTGGCCAAGATGGAAGGGCAAGTGCGCCCCCAGAGGGTTTCAACATCATCTACGAGCACCATCTGAGAGGTGGGCTTCGCATTCCAATGCCAATCGATTTGTACGGGGTGATCGACAAGATGGGGGTTCCCGTGGCTCGGCTTCACCCCAATGCGCTCACATACGTGGTCACCCTATGCGTCTTCACCCGCCTCAATCCCAGTCCGTTCGGACCGAGTTCGGTGATCTTCCACCTCGCGGAGTCGAAGGACTGGGTATCGATGTCTCCCCGTGCCGGCTTCCACTTTCGGGGAACAAATTCCGACTCGGGGAACAAATGGAAGAATCACTTCTTCTATTTGAGGGAACCGGCGGATTGGGAGATTCCTAACACATGGGGTCTAGTGAGCGACTTCTTCCAAGGAGATATAAGCGCGAAAGAGCTGAACAAGGAAAAGAAATTGCTTGACCAAATATGTGAGAATATGGCGACGTTCTCGAAGTAGGGGTTCTACATGTCTTCCCACGCTTTCGCTGCCGCAAGTGGGGGCCGCCGTGCAGCTGGGTTAACGCTGCAGTCGAGGAGGAAATCCAGAGCCCTCATCCTTCAGGAGCCTTCGAGGGAGGCTCTCGGGGAGAGTGGCTCGTCACTGTCTCTGGGGTCCTCCGAAGAAGAAGAAGAGGAGGCTTCCTTGAAGAGGTTGAGAATTGCTAGGGGCGCATCTACGCGGAGATCACTGAGGCCGGTCGTTGAGCCAGACACGTCTGCCGGGGTTGCTACCTTCGAGCAGGTGCAAGAGTTGTCATCTTCGGAGGGAGCGGCCGAGCGTTCTCTGATTCCCGCCGTTGCTTTGGCAAAGTATGGAGTTCTCTTAGTCGAGCTCGCCTCCGGCGGTGTGTCGTTGTTGAGCCCCTCTTTTGACCTTGAGCAGTAGGGAACGTCCGTCGTGGTCATCGAGGAGGTGGAGACGAATGTGCCAGAGCATGCAGGGAACAGGGAGGATGGCAAGCCGGAGCAAGCGCTTGAGTTTGCCGAGGTTGCAGAGATGGACGGCCTAGGGCAGGCGCCGAATCCCGCGGGTTCGCTGGTTGGGGTGTCGCCTGAGCCACTCTCCCAAGGTCCGGCTGCCATTGCGGAAGCCGGTGCGTCGGGGCGAGACATCCACGTTTCTGCCACTAAGACACTCCGAGAGGCCGGTCAAACGGAGACGATGTTGCAGCCAGAGCACGCCATCATCTTGCCATCTCTGGCGGTGCCGGATTCAGCCAATCCTATGGAGGAGGCTATTGGGTTGCCGGAGCCCCCGGGCATGGAGCAGGCAGCTAGGCAATCAGAGCCCCCGAGCTCGCCTGCATATGGAGTTACTTCCAAGAGCTTGATCACGTCTTTTGCTCAGGTATTATTCTTCTGAGCATTGCATCCTCTTGTTAATGTGTATGCTAAGTTTACTTGGCCCCTTACTCTCTCTTCTGTCCCTCCATTGCAGGTTCTAGAAGGAGTGCGCTCCCTTCGGGCAGCATCCTCCCACCTGGACGAGCTCCTCAGTTGGGTCCTGGAGGAAACCGAACAGGAAGTGGCCTAGCGGGTAGAAGCGGAGATTATGACGCTGAGGCAGGAGGTCGAGTGACTGGAGGGCGGGACCATTGCTTTGAAGCAGGAGGTTGAGCAGTTAACGGGAGAGCTTTAGGTCGCCAAGGGCCGAATCAACGAACTAGAGACCCTGAGCTCCCGTGCCCTCACAGACCTCAGGGTCCACCTTTCTCCAGAGGAAATGGCTTGGGTCCTGGAGGCCAGATACAGGGACGGCATCTGCCTGTGTCGACGAATCATCTCCACCGCATACCTGAGTGTTTCCATGGGGATCCTTGATCCGAGGAACGACGGAGCTTCTGCAAGCTCCCGCCTTACCGACTTTTCAGAGGAAGCTAGACCTTCGAATCCTTAGGGTAGCAGGGGCCTTTGCATAGTTTCTTTTTTTTTGTTGCTTGCTCATGACATTGTAGTACTCAGCATATGGGATTAACGAAATGCGTTTTTCCTTCAGCTTTTGGTACTTCAAGTTTCTTACTGTCTTCTTTAGCTCTGCAGTCTGTCTGGTTACGGCTAAGCTCTTTAGCTATCATTGCCAAGGCTCGAATTTGAAGCCTTCTTGCGCTGTACTCGTCCTTTGTCTGAGGATGTTGTCGCATCTCGCATGTAACGGGGTGCTCGATTTATTGTGGCAGACGTCGTCACACGCCCAGCTGAGCCACATGAGTGCCAGCTGGGTTTTCAGGCTACAGCTGCCAGACTCTGGGTTTTAGGCCTTTGCGCGTACGGTAACGTTTTGGCGCTCAGCCCTGCTTAAAGCGTCATCGCTCCTGTGCACATGGTTCTAGCCCACGACAGTCGTTGACTGAGGGTGCTCTATCCTCTTGAGAAGGTCACACTTAGGCCCCCTAAGGTTTGATGGCCGCGTATTATGGGCTTACAATGCCCCCAGGCCTTGTGCTTCGACTGCCTGGGCCGCACGGTGTGGGACTGAGGTTCGTCTTCGATTGCGTTGGGATCGCCTGGCATGGAGCCAGGGTTTTTTGGCCGCTTAGCGCCCTTCAACGCAGGGCCGAAGTTCGCGTACGACCGCTTTAGGGCCGCTTGGCGTGGAGCCAAGGTTTTGTGGCCTCTTTGGGCCCTTCAACGCAAGGCTGAAGTTCGCATACGACCGCTTGAGGGCCGCCTAGCGCGGAGCCGGGGTTTTGTGGCCACTTTGGGCCCTTCAGCGCGGGGCTGAAGTTTGCGTATGACTACTTGAGAGCCACCTGGCGCGGAGCAAGGGTTTTGTAGCCGCTTTGGGCCCTTCGGCGCGGGCCCAAAATTCGTGTACGACCACTTTGGGGCCGCCCGGCATGGAGCCAGGGTTTTGGTTTACGGGCGGACAAAGGACCCAAGGACCTTTCCACTTAGGGGTAGTCTGGGCCGTTTCGTTCTTGGAATAGCAAACATGCATGCATTCAGTTCAGTGGTAGAAGCATAATTCAAGAGTATAAATGGGCATCAGTTGAAGGGAAGTTACGACATATGTCACCTCGTGATTGGGCAAAATATATATTTTGTAAAGCTTAGATGGACAGTGTCCTCTTGCAATTGGTAGAAGCAATTTGCCCCTTTCAGTTCAGTTGAATTCAAACAACTGAATGTGTTAGGACTTAGACATTGTTGCAGGCTAATAGAGGATTCAGTTTTGAATAATGGAATGGTTATTTCCTCTAAGGACGGGTGAGCAGAGTGCTTTTCCATTTCAAATGTGAATGATGTTAATTCTCACACACATTAGATTATGAAGTAAATCCCAAGCTTACACCACATTCAGCGCTGTTATTAGACCTGCATTTTCCTTTCAATAGCTACAAATTAGGTCTTCCAGTTGTCTGTCAAATTTACTATACAAAACCTACAAGAATGGACACACACTCTTCTAGATTTACTATGAACACGACCAAAATTTCATCCTTTTCCTCCACTTCTCACTCCATACTGCGTAATTTTCCAAAGCAAACAAAATACGATAGTCATCCTATCTTTATCAAGGCAAAGTAACACTTTAATTGCTCTCATTGAAGTTATAAATATTCCCTATTCCAACATTCTGGATCACATAGACAAATTACCAAATCCGTACAATTATGAAGCCACAAACATCAGACCAAAATTTTTGGCTATGGCATTCTTACATTCTCATCATTAAGAATAGAAACTGATGCGTACCTGGATCCGACTTCGAACAGATTCGGATTCTTCTAGACGGTTTAAACCGGCCCCGTTCACTGAGTTTGAATCCTGCACACCACTAAAACGAACAAGAAGTCAGCGTTAACGGCGGGAAGTTGTCCTACCGAAAACACTCCGATGCTCAAGTCAGTACAGACAGTCTCTGAAAGAATGAAACTGAAAAGAGAGTAAAAGAGAGGCAGAGTGCGTTCTCCGATGTAAGAGAGGCGTAAGGCCTTCTTGAATTTGGGAGGTGGGAAGGCAGAAAACGGCCGTGAGGGCTCGTTTGTTGCCTTAGAGATTGTTTGAGTTTTTGATTCTGAGAGTTTGGCTGCAGAGAGCGAGAGAGCTCGTTTCTCAGAACACAGATTTTTCTGTGTGATTGATTGCGTTCGAGAAAGTATGCCCTCGACGATGATCCTAAGGCTTTACTTAATGCTAAAAGGGTGGTCATCCTTCTTTGGAAGGCGTGATCCCCTCTCTCCACATTGGCTGGCTTACCTTCTGGAGCAAATGCAAATTGCTAAGGTGGGCGTGATTGTTTCATTGTGGGGCGGCCAACAGCTTTCCAAACTAATTTCATTCATTTTCAGTATATGACCATTAGAGTACCTTGGTTGGCAAGGAATTGGAAAGATATGGCGCCTTCCTTATTTGAAGGGCGCCAATCTTGTCAATATTCTTTCTGGTGTAAATTGAGATCGTGGAAGATGCTTGTAAAGCTGTGGTTGGCCGTCGGATGAGTTGTGGGCCCAAACGGAGTAGGCCCATTACTATAGAAAAGCGTTTATGGGCCTAATGTGTAGAGCGCGGACGGTCAACGCCTGAGTTGAACGTCTGCGGGTTGGCCGCGTTCGTGGAGAACGAAATAATAGTAGCTAGTGATCAACTGATGGGTTGTGAGCCTGAATGGAATATGCCCATCACTGTAGAAAAGCCTCTAAAGATCCAATCGAGCTGTGTAAGGACGGTCAACATTGCGTTGACCGTCCGCGAGCAAGTTGGCCGCCAAGACGGTCAACGCTAACGTTGACCGTCATGGGCTTTCCAGTTCCTAGGCCCGTCTTCTCACTGAGCCGTCAAAAATATTGACTGGCCTTCTTGGGCTTCCGTTGATATTTCTTTAGGCCAGCCCATTATTGGTGTACCCATCACTAACCTCCCATGCTGGTGGTTAGATTTATGTCCTCCAGCATATTCATGACGGGATGTCCTTATGGCTTTGGGTATTTTTGGATCCCATGGAGCTTCCTGAGAGATTGTGAAAGATAGTTTTGTTAAGATTTTTTATTATCTTGGTTAATTTTGGTTTTGTTGACCGTTTTGGTTAAATCTGGAGCTCCAAAATTGTTGATCGTTTTGGTCAATTTCAGAGTACCAGAATTGTTGACCGTTTTGGTCAATTTCGGAGCACCAGAATTGTTAACCGTTTTTTGTCAATTTCGGAGTATCAGAATTGTTGACCGTTTTGGTCAATTCCGGAGTACCAGAATTGTTGACCA
>JAOVVI020017646.1:326-10558 GCA_028571085.2 Nepenthes alata | reverse complement strand
CTCGTCCTCGTCCAATAGTACTCGGATATGCCAATATGAAGGAAGTCCTCGTCCTCTTGACGCTTCAGGAAGTCCTCATCCACAAGACGCTTCATGGGTCCTCGTCCAATCCATGCCACTCGGGAGTGACCCCAACACAAGGAACCTACCCACGCTGCTTTCATTAGAGCAGCAACAGTAAGGTTCCAAAGGCAAGCACTGCATATCCAGCAGCATCTTCCAAGGCTGGCTCATTCACCTTGGTCAAAGGAAGCTTCCTCAACAGCAGAGTTTCAATCCTACCAGTCCACTGCTTAAATAGACCGGCACATAATTTCCACCGTAGCACATCCAGAATGCCAGCAAAATAGCACCCGCCTGTAGCAGCACTACTCAACATAGTAGCCTTCAACAAAGGCAGCCATAAATTGCTCTATAGTAAGCAACAATCAGAAGGGATTCCACCTCATCCGGAGGATCACTAGCATCCAAACAAGTCCACGACCGACTCTTCAGCACCTCAACCTAATAGCCCCAAGCTAGAGTTGTGCAGGCATCCCCCAAACTGTCCAACTAGGAGGAGCCCACAGGAGGAGGATCCACGGAGCCAGCAGCGAAGGACAATCAAGTGTGTCCAAATAAAACCAGAGGAGGCTGCTTCTAAGAAATGCCAAAAGGAGGAGCAAATGCCAGCACCAGAAACGGCAAGAAAGGCATCCCCAGCATCCTACAACACCACCAACGACCACACTAACAGGCATAGGCAGTAGAAGGCACCTCATTCAGTATCCCTGAGAAATGCTGAAATGAACAACATACCAGAAGACGCCTCAAGACACATTGAACAATCCTACAGCATCTCGAAGCATTCTAATCCATTCGCAACCACCATATCAATCTTAATGTTAGATAGAAAATGGTATTTAGATAGGCCAAGCCTAATCCACCGCAACAGAAGGTACTCCAGCATCCAAACAAGGCCACGCCCAACTCTTCATCACCCTAGCCTAGAATTCCACCTCCAGAGCTACACGAGCATCCCCCAACCCGTCCAACAGGAGGGAACCCACAGACAGAGGAGAAACAGAGCCAGCAGCACGGGGCAATCGTCTGCGCCAGAGCCGTAGAGCAGCACAAGAGCTAATTCAAGCATCAGGCAGCCGCTCCCGAAACTAGAGAACAGCCAACTCAGATAATCCCAATAAAAGAGCATCACAACGAATCCATCTGCAACACTCCGTAAGTGGCAAGAAAGTCCAAAACAGACAGCAACCGACGCCGGAGCATCACAAGGAAACCAGAAACAGGGATTCTCATCCCCATCAACCAGAGCACGGAAGCCCAGCCAAAATCGGAGGCGAGAAACCCTAATATATCGAATTTCAAAACTGAAATTTGATAAACTAAATATGGAAATAGAGAGAGAAATAGAAACCGTGAGAAGTCCCAATGGGAAGCCAGAGCTCCAGGTCCTTCATCCCAAACTGGTACAGTGACTATAGATCGTCCTTTACGGACAGAGGTTGGAGTATCGATCTGAGCTCACAGCCAAGGGCGCGAATCGAGAAGAAAGGGAAGCGATCCGGTGAGAGCTGAGAGGCCTCAGAGGATGAACACAAGCAGAGGATGAACTCTGCCAGATCTGAAGCCCGGCAAGGTTAGAGCGTGGAGGTCAAAAATCGGGAAGGAAACGGGATGAGCAACTAGGAGACCGGCCGTGGCCGGCTCCGGCGCCGCCTGACCAGAGGAGGCGGCCGACCAGAATACGCAGTTCAAATTTCAAAAATGAAATTTGAAAACTAGAGAGAAGGGAGAGCTTCTCCCTCCTGCGTTTGGCTTTTCCGCCCTTGGTTGCTAAGCTTCATACTGTGGAAGCTGCCATAGACCGAAGAGAATGAGCCACTCTTGGAAGCTGATGCTGGAATTGCTGAACTGGCTCTTGGAGCCTTGCTGTAGCTGCTTTGATGAAAGCTGCGTGGGCTAGTTCCTTACTGCTAGGTGTATTTCGAGGCTTGGACAGTAAGCTTTAAAATGAGCCGATGCCATTTGGTAGCTGCTGTTGTACAAACTCCAAGAATGATGATGCTCAAATTGTGACATAGGCTCGGATGGAGTCTTCTTCATCCTTCAACCGTGATGCTTCTTGTGCCGGGTTGCTGCTGGGGCAGAAGTTCTTTGCTGTGTTAACAGCAAAGGTTCTCTGCTGGTGGTTGGCATGTAGATGTGGTACCAAGCTGCTGCTCGTGCCAATTATGTGTGGTAGGTTTGCTGGAAATGATGGAATTGTTGTAAAACACTGCAGGTATACTAGTTCCTGATACAGTGAAGCCCATGGTTTAATTGCCCTTCAACCGAGATGGTTCTTTTTGCCGAGATGCTGATGGGGCCGTGGTGACATTGCTGTGTAGAAGGGAAAGAACCGTGCTGCCTATAGGTCGTGGTGATTGCCAATTTGTGTGGTGCAAATTTAGTTGTGCTCCTGTTTTGTTTTCCTTGGCTATCAGCCATTCCTGGTTGATTTCTTGTTTTTTTTAGTGACTGGTTTTTTTGTTTCATGGCTTGTATCATGGTGCTTAGGGGCTGCCCCTGCTACTATGCTCTACCTCCAAGTCTGTATAACACTTGGATTAGATCATAGGTGTTGTATCTTTTTTTTTCTTTTTAATATACTTTACTTACTTACCAAAAAAAAACTCTGTAAACTGTTCATTATCAACTGTACTCTGTAACGATACACTGTCATCTGTTCACTGTAAACGATACACTGTCATCTATACACTGTAACATAGTATAACGATATCAGACCCTGCCAGCGTACCCTACTAGCTGAGGGGGCGAATGATTGAGGATAGATTGTGTTCAGTCCACACAATCCAAGGCCTATCACTGTATCATATATATCCCATCCCGAGGGATCTCTGTACTGTGTGCCACTCGAACGTAGCGTATGTCCCTCCTGGCTCAACGCCCTTGAGGACAGGGCGGACCATGAATCACTCCATGGACAGAGCTACCCTCAATTACCACCGTAAGTTCTAAAGCATTGCCCGAGAACTTTTCTAGACTGTAGTCAGTCCCGGGTCCCAAAACAACTGTAACAAAAATAACCTATTTATTGAAAACCTTCTTTCACAATCAGACTTTCACAATTTAATTTCAACTAACTTCAAAAAGTACATAAAAATTTTATCGGTATAAGTTCGTGCACATTTGCAAAAACAAATTATACTGGGAGCTGCATTTCACTGTCAATTAACTTTTATATAATATAAGCTACATTTAAAACTCATCAAAACCTCTTCATTTTTGCACCTAGGGCTTCGCCAAAACTTTCGGACTCAAATCGATCTCTAGACATGTGGTTATTCATGAAATTAATGCCATAAATCCATGCATGTACATTAAATCATGTAATTTACTCAAACTTCACAATATTTTTGAGCTAGGGTTTCATCACATACTTTTGGAAACAAATGAAACACTATTTACATGCTTATTCTCGAAATCGAAGCCAAAACTTGCAATAAATACGGATAAACACAAAATCTAACCAAACAATTGAAGGAAACATGCTTCATTACTTTAAACATGCATCAACATCATTTTAGAACATTTTCATCAACTTTAAAGCTAGAGAATCGGTGAAAACAAAATACAACATCCGAAGTACACTTGCCTTGTCCCGATCTACCGTTATCTTTACCGGGTGTGGATAGGAACTAGCGATTTTCCCTTCTCCTCTTCTCTTCTTCCTTTTTTTCTTCTCCTTCATGCGCGGTTTGCTATCTCTCTCTCCCCTTTCCCTTTCTCCTCCCTTTTATAACAAAAACGAAGTCAGCATGCGGGCAAAAGTCAGGGCCGCGCTCGAGCGCGTCTCGAGGAGGCATGCCGCGAGCAGGCTACATACTGGATTTTGCGCTCGTTGCAGCGCATTGGCGCACAGCAGGCCCCATTCGGCTGCTTGCTGAACTCTTGTATTTTTCTAACTTTTTAGTTTCAACTATCATTTTAGCTACATGTTTGGCATCTTAATAAAACTAATCATTTTAATTACATCTAACTATCACATTTTTTGTTCCGGGGCCTCACAAAAAGAAAAATAGAAATGGTGATTCATAGGTCCATTTAAAATTCTGAAGAGGATTGGAGAGCTAGCTTATCGGTTAATGTTACCACCTAGTCTGGTGGGCGTACACGATGTATTTCATATATCGATACTCCGAAAGTATGTCCACGATCCCACACACGTGATTGAGCATGAGCCCTTGAGTTTTGATAAGGATTAATCCTATGTCGAGGAGCCGATACAGATTCTAGATTGCAAGGATCAGAGGTTACAAACTAAGACCATTCCCCGGGTGAAAGTGCTCTAGAGAAATCATTCACTTGAAGAGGCCACATGGGAGGGTGAAGAGGAGATTCGAAGTAAATATCCTCACTTGTTTTC
This sequence comes from Nepenthes alata, assembly GCA_028571085.2. Classification (NCBI taxonomy): domain Eukaryota; kingdom Viridiplantae; phylum Streptophyta; class Magnoliopsida; order Caryophyllales; family Nepenthaceae; genus Nepenthes; species Nepenthes alata. The sequence goes on along the minus strand of JAOVVI020017646.1, from coordinate 6,132 downwards.
TTGAGGTAGGTAGCTATGTTTAATTTCGAGGATAAAATTTTTTTAAGTTGGCGAGAATTTGAGATCCTGATTCCGAATCATGATAATTATGGATTAATTATATGAGTGAAAATCATGTTTAGGCTTAAATATGTGAGAAAGTTTGGTACTGAAGCAAAACGAGGTGAAATGGGCTAAGGGAGTACAGGGCGCTCGAGCTCATTCTAGGGTAAAAAATGCGCAAGCAATAGCTCGAGGACCACTCGAGTGAAGGAGGGATCTGCCCCCACGCTCGAGTTGCGCTCGACAGATACTCGAGTGCTTTTTTGCGCGAGCCACCACTAGAGCATCGCTTGACTGGCACTCAAGCGGTGGTCACGTGTAACTGCACGTGACCTTCTCCATTAGTGTTTTTAAGGGAAATTTGGGGTTCTTTTCTTCTCCAGCCATGACGGCAAAATGGGAAGGAGAGAAGAGAGGAAGAGAAGGAAGAGAAAGAAGAGGGAAAAATCTACCATCCAGTCCCGATCCGAATCACGGTAACTGTAGAGCGAGCTCAAGCAAGTATACTTCAAACGATATTTTCTATTTTTATAGCTTTTCTGTATCTCAAAAATTATATTTATTCTCTAAAAGCATGTTTCTCCATAATTTGTATAAATAAAGCATGTTCTACAAATTGTTCGGACAGATTTCATATTTATATATATATACAGCAATATCTGGCTTTGATTTCATGAAAATGCATGTGTTTGGTGTCCGTTTATCATCCAAAAATTTTGGCAAAACCCTAAGCATGAATTTGAAGGGATTTAACTATTTTAATGCAAAATTTCTATTATATAAAAGTTAATCTGTACTGTGATAAAGCTCCTGGTGTAATTTATTTCTGAACATTTTATACGGACTTATACTGATAAATCACCATAGACTTCTGAAGCAAAACTGAAGGGTTAACTGAAATGTTTCTGATGGATTTTGGGGAACTGTTCTGTTATAAGTGAAGGAAAATATTTTTGACATTATTAATTAGGATCTATGACTGATATACAGTCAGATTAGGTTCTCCGACATGCCTTAGAACGTGACGGTGGTAATTAAGGATAACTCTGTCTATAGAGTTATATGTGGTCCGCTCTTCCTCAGGGTGTTAAACTAGAGGGTAGATACTGTACTGACTGGCAATACTGTACTGAATCCCACGAGACGGGATATCCCACGAGAATGGATGACTGATACTGGCCTTTGATTGTGTGGAGTGAACATAATCTATCCTCGATTATCCACCCCCTCTACTAGTAGGGTCTACTGGTCGGGTCCATACTGATAGAAAAGAGGATTTCTTTATAATTCACAGATTTAGTACTGATTTATGCTTTCTGAATTATGTTTATTGCCTTATGGTTTCCGAAACATAATTTCATTGTATTAAGTTTTCTCTGCTTTCATTCACTTTCTGCTACCGCCATGAAGGAATATTCTCATGTTAACTGTTCACCTACACTTATGTTCTGCACAGAAGTATGTTTTACTGACCTCTAATTTCTGAAGTTTGATTTTAATACCAAATTTTGTTTTTTTCTATTTCATTGCACTGTTCTGATTTCGAATGCTTTTATACCTTAATATGACCGCATAACTGTTCTGCATAACAAAATTTTTCTGCATGCCTGTATGTACTTTGTTAGGCTTCGTCTTACTTTTTTACTATTTTTTTCCCTCTAGATAAGACTGTTGAGCTAGTACCGGACGAGGAGGAGTGACCTAAAGGTTATCTGAAGACTTCTAGAGATCTGAAGTATTTTGAAATTATTCTAGTGAAATAGTTGGATTTAAAGACCTGATTTTTGATATATGGTGTTATATACAGATTATATGTATATGGATTCAGTACATAGAAATGCATGTAATGTATGTGATGAAACAAAAAAATATGCTTCTATAGGTTAATAGTTCTGCTTCCACTATATGTTTTCTGGATATTCTATACTGGTCCTAGATGGCATCTAACTTCTGAACTGTTAATGTAGTGGATAGGAAACATGAATTGTAAGCCATAGAGAGTTATATAGCACCTGTGATCCTGTGTTTGTGATGAGATTATTTGTGGATAGGGTCTATGATGTTATATTGTATATCTGGAGGTTATAAGTATGTTATGTAAATCCTGTCTAGCCCAGTTTTAGGAGAAATTCTGTCCGTTTTTCTCTTAGAACTTTAAGTAGTTAATTGGGCTTAGGTTCTTGTTTCTGTTCTTGACGGAATTATCCGAGGATAAAAAAAACCGTTCCGTCACAACAAGTTACAATATAATCAAGGACAATAAACAATATACTCAAAATAATCCAAGAGAAGGGAAATGAGAGTATAATTCAGATGCATAAACATAAAGTATGATCAAATGCATTTTTTGAAACATATTTATCTTTCACATTTTATATTTGATTCCTTTAGATTCTAAAATATGTAAAAATTTATTCATTATTTAGGAACTAGGGTTAGTAGGCCTTACCAATTAATGGAGCAGCCAAATCAAGGAAAGGATCACGTTATTCCACACAATCTAAGGCCTACCCACGTACTTGAAATTTAATATCCCGTGATAGACGGTATACCTTTAATCTTGGATATACTGGGCAATAATTCTTATTCTTATGCCACCATAGATACCCCGTGGCTCAGGTTAGTTCTTCTATTTACTATTGTAATATTTTAAGGCATGTTGAAAAATACTACCCTCTGAAATGTAAATCTTTGGTCCAATTTCATGATTACTTATTCTTAAGAGAAGGTCCACCATATTCTTACACAAAGTTCTCACTCCTTGGAGAACAAATCATTAAACATAACAAATTGTGGACTTTTCTCCATATACTTTGTATAATTCTCATATTTCTTGGTTACAGATATATATTGTCTTTTGCTTGGAAACTTTAGTCTTATCAAGACTTTAAACACATGCACAAATTATCATGAAATTTGAAAAAAAATTAGAAAATCCTTACTTTGTTGAGTCAAATGAAATTTCATAGCTTCCGAATAATAAATCATTTCACAAAAGCATCCAACATAATTTTCAAAACACGTAGAATAATATATACAAAATATATGTGAATAAACATCAAATAATTAAAGCAACCACGTTCACAAAGATAGGGTTTGAATTTTCTAAAGCCAAATCATACATAAATCTCAAAATATTCAACCAGAACAGCAGGGCGTAGGGGTTAGGGTTTCCATGAACTCAATATAGTATAAAATTATCAAATCAGATATTAAATCAACAAATATACATGCTTAAGATATGGATATTACAAGATATAAATTTGGATGGGTATCAGAACAAAAATACTAGAAAGGGATGGAACAAAAAGTACAACATGTGACGGACCATGTTTTTCCTAATCGGAATTCGATAGAGTTCTGACAGGAAAATAGTCGCCAAACAAATACAGTCTGTACAAATATCGCTGTACAACATAATATACAACCATAACATCGTGACATAGGACCCAAAAAGCCACAACAATCATGTGGCACCAATGTCATAACTCCGGGTACGATGTCGGCTCAGATAAGATACCACTAGGTGCTTATACAAACCATAAAAACCTGTAGAAGTATTTACAACCATCAAATACAGTGGGAGCTAAACTACATGTATATCACCAGACATACAACTGCATCAATATACAAATCCTCCACAAGATTATAAAAGTACCACATAAGGGTAAAAAAACCATGAAATTAAGTCCTCAAAGCTATCTTCCAATATCTTCATGCCTACCTAACTTCTAATCCTCTACCCCGTTCTATTGGGTTTTAGCTTGTGCTCATCTGGAGGTAAGGAAAAATAGCAAGGGTGAGCCAATTATTCAACAACTGTAATATAATTAAGAATAATATATAATATATTCAAATAAAATAGGGAATGGAATAGGAGCAATATGTATGAATGTATATAGATATGAGATAGGATCAAATGTACTTTTCAAAATACATTTATCTTTTCTATTTTATTTATTCTTCCTTTAGGTTTTAAAACATGCAGAAATTCTATTATCTTTGCGGACCAGAGCTAATAGGCCTTACTGACTAAAAGAGTGGTCGATCATAGTTTGGATTGTGTTTGCTTCTACATAATCAAAATCCATCTCCTCCTATTCAAGACCCAGAGGCAGGCCATCTATATATAATCCCTATAAATGGGGCCTTAGCCGCACGCGGCCCTTAGCAGACAATAATCTTCCTCTATAATATACCAAGGGAAGTGTGAGATTTCGGATCTAAAATTTAATAATTAGGGGATAATTATAAGAATAATCAAGATTAAACTTAATATATGCGGAAGAATAGGTATTAGAAGTAAAAACGAGGGAAAAATTAGGTTGCTGCTTGCTGGTGCGCTGCTAGCAGCTCGGTGCTTGCCGTGCGCTTGAGCGTGGCAGGCAGCGCCAAAAACAGAACTGAAACGCTCGCCGTGCGCTCGAGTGGGCGAAGGCAGAATGCCCATGCCAGTTGCTCGCTCACTTAGCGCTCGAGTGCTAGGCATTTATAAAAGTTGGGCTAAGCTTACGATTTTTCATTCTGATCGATTGAACCCTACCCCTAGAGAGAGAAAGGGACGAACAAGAGAGAGAAGGAGGAGATTGGGGCCCATGAGTCTGAATCTATCCAAAAGCTAGTTATAAAAGTGGTATATCGCGTCGAGACAAGTGTTCTCATACTCACTTTTTTCTCTCTTTCTATTTTATTTTATTTTCCATATTGTATTTTCATTCCTATACCAACCCAAATCATGAAAAGCATGTAACCCATGATTATTGCTCAAGAAATTTATGGTTTATTGTCCAATTTGCCCTCTGATTTGTTCGGTTTTGTTTTTCCAAACCCTAACCCACGCCCAATTAGGGATTTCCCCATTCCCTTCAAAATTTCATGCTTTTTCCCCTTAGATGTGAATCACCACGTTTCAATAAGGCATTCACAACGACCGGGTGTTTGATTTCATAAGTATCGACCCGTTTGTGATGTCCGTAAGCTCTAAAAGTGACCCTGACACTGTTCACCTGAGGTTAAAAATGAAATTGCATGTTTCCATCATATTTAATTGTTATATAAGCTATGTCTAATTGTGCATGTGTAATTGAAAGCTCCAGAAAAATATGTTTGTGATCTATTGTGGAGGAAAAAGGGTCCGAAGCCCTCTTACGTGGTAATTGCTCATCGGTGGTAAGAATTTCCAATCTCTTCGAACTGTGATATCTATGTATATAAATTGAATCGTCAAAGACTTAAGACTAAAGGAAAGATACGAATCGTACATGTATTCGGAGGGAAATCCACAACGTGTGATATGATCAAATTGTTCTCTCGAATGGAGATATTGAGAATGAAATATGGTGGATCTTCCCACAAAAGCATAAGAAATGAAACGAGGACCACTGATTTATGTTCATAGGGTAGTATTCCCTGGCTTGCCGTTTACATCACGATAGAAACCCAAGGATTATCCTGGCCGCTTATCCTTGCCGCTTATGGGAGCGGGTGATGTTCGTAGCATGCCTTAGAATACTATTGTGGAAGAACGAGGACTGCCTCTAGACCGTGGGAGATTAGGAGAGCATTTTATTTGCCCTGTATGACTGGGTGATAGGCATACCACTATGCCACGTGGTGTTTGGCCTATTCTAGACAAATTTATTGGACGTTGAGTATGTCGTTCGGCCTTAGATCATGAGGGGTATCATGATCCTTCATCGTTCTCCCACACCTTTAGCTAGTAAGATCTATTAGCCTTGGTCCACAAAGATTAATGTAAATAATA
>JAOVVI020017645.1:0-10558 GCA_028571085.2 Nepenthes alata | reverse complement strand
GGTGGAAGTAGGAAAATGACTGGGGCCGGCTAACATAATAAAATTAAAATAATTTTAATACACCATTAACAATTAAATTTTAATTATTTATTGAGGGACACATGTCATTACTTTGAAGCTCAACACTTAGAAAAATTAGAGGAAGAAAAGGTGTTTGCTGGGAAAAGAAGAGAAGGCCACACATCGCGCGCACACACACACACACCCCACTTTCCCACTAATTTTAAGGGAAAAAAAGCAATTTTGCATGGCCAAATTAGTGAGACACATGGCACTCAAGAATACTTAACAAGTATCCAAACAATCACCAATGTGATTTCAATAAGTGGCTCATAGAGAGAGCCACACACAAGCATTTTGTATGGCTGAGTCATGCTTGGGTAGTTGAGAATTTGCCACCTTACGAGGCAGGTGGCAACATCAAAAAATTTCAACCATGACTCAGTATTTTAGGGGACTAATAAATAAAGAAATCCATAAAAATAATTTGAAAAAATCAAAGAGATAAAAGGGAGAAAAGAGAGGACAAATTGGGTGGAAATCTAAACCGAGAGGAAGCTGCTCGACAGTTTGGTGAAGGAGTTTTAAAAATTATTCTACATTAAATCAAGCAAGAACACCTCTCCCTCTTTGATTTCTTATTTAATTATTGATGTAATCTTTAAGTATTGTTGCTCTAATACTTAAAATTCTCACTAAATCCAAGCCAGAATAGAAAAAGTTCAGAAACATGTCTACTACTATCTCGGCTACTCAACTTGGCTGAACTTTGCTAATGATTAACTTTTTATATACTTTATTTAATCAATTCATACCATAACATTTATATTGTAAATACTTTAAGATGTTGGCTAAATCACAATATTTTTTAGAAAAAGTTATTGTTCATAAAACCGGCCGGATCGATGGAAATAAGAATGACTGGTAGACTGAACTGACTAAAACAGAGCAGCTACTGACACTGATTTTTGGTTACTATTTTCACAACATTTTTGGCTGGTTTAAGCTCTACAAAAATTAATTATGACATTTCAATGAACCAGCAATATGTCATAAAATTAACATAAATTTATCTTTTAAAAATCTTACCGGTTCAGCCAAGGAAAGGAATATGTCACAGAATTGGCTAGAAGCAGGCCTGTGCATGAAAAATTAATAAATTTGAACCGGTCAAGGATAAAATTAGAAAAATTATCTAAGCCGGTCCAAAAAATTTTGTGCTAATTTTGGAAATGTATGAAAAGTGATTTTTCATGGGAATTTGCCCACTGAACCATTCACAAAACTGGAGCTTGCCACTGAACTAGCTGTTGCACTAGTTTGGCATTTCTACCAAATTTGGGTGAACTGGCCCGAAATTTATGGATAAATCGGTGATATATAGTATGTTAAGACAGTAAACCAACCAAATATCAAGTGGATTGCTGGATCATGGAGTGAACCAACCATTGAACGGGGATAAAGAACCGATTTTAGCAAGCCAGTTCAATATTTGGTTCAAGAATGGGAAAAGTAGACTGGTTCAGGTATATTTATTTAGATAATGAGCCGGCCAACCTATTTTAGATACGTGATAAATCGATTCACATGATAAAATAGGACGAATTTTATTAGAAAGACTAAATTGGTTCATGAATAGGCTATCTAAATAAACCAGATAAGAAAATTAAAAGGAGATTAAACTGGTTGGTAAACCGGCAAAATTAGAAGGTTAATGGACAAAAACATATTGAATATGTCACCTAAAAATTTATTCCAACACTTATAAAAATTTATATGGTTTGATTTTTACGATATTTGATGATATGAATTTTATTAGGTATATGCCAAGTATCTGTAAAAGTGGAAGCCAATTATGGTCTTATAAGAATAAGAATTTTCTCTAAGATGAGAAGATTAAGAAGAAGAAGTAAGAAATATATGAAGTTTCCACTAAGAAATTTTAACGAAGTAAGGAAACTGAACCAATGATTTTTATTCAAATAATAGTATTCCTTGACATGCGTTAGAATATTATAGTGTAGATTATTATCTGAAAAAGTCTCACTGAGCAATTTAGGCCCTATCTACTAGGAGACAATAGTTAGTACCATCTTGTCTTCGGAATGTAAATAAGAAAGTTAAATCCTTTCATTTGTATGAAGTGAACACAATCCATTCTACTCTCGGGATGTAAATAAGAAGGAATGGCTTTTGATTATGTGCATTGAACACAATTTAGATGTAACGTACTACTTTTTGGAATGTAGTAAATATAAGAAATTAAGCTAATATAAGTGGATCAAGGTCTAAGGGCATGGGATGAAGTAGATTGACGGGCCGAAGACCCGAAATTAGTGGAATTGAGAACCGGCGGTATAATCTCAAAATATTAATCCGTAAATATGATTCAGATTTTAAATTATGATAATCTAGGGGTATTTAATTAATATAGTCAAAATTAGGCTCGGGGTATGCGAAAAGATATGTTTCTGAGTCGGAATAGGGCGGTAGTGTCCGGCGCTCGAGTGCCTGTAGCAGGTGCCGGATCTAGTTCAGGTGCGCCAGTTGCACGCCGCAGAGGTCGCTCAAGCGTCGGTCCATGTAAAAGCCCTTTGCGGGCTTTTTTAACCGTTGCTGTGACGCAGTTTGGGGGAAGGAAAGCATAAGTTTCGGGTACAGAGAGGGAGGGAGGAGAGAGAGAAAGGAATAAACGAAGGCTCTCGGGTTTGATTCTGGCTTAGAGCTTGTTGGAGAAATCGTAGATCTGGTCGAGGCAAATGCATCAATATCCTTTTCTTCCATTCTTTTTTTATTTTCGTTCGATCTCCTTTTGATATTATTATCCCAATACCCGACTCATGCATGTGTTTGTGATACCCATTGCTTGATTATACATATATATGAATTTCATGTCCAAATTTGAAGAAATTCATCGGTTTTGAACTAAAACCCTAACCCAACGATGGGGTGGTTTTGCCCTCCAATTTTTGGGGATTTTGCAATAACCTTCTTTAGAATATCACTACCCACATCCTATATATATTAATTTACCGATTGGATAACCATTTTGATGGTTTTATGTAAAAATCCATTTGTCGGAACCCTAAGATGCACTTGGACCTTCTTTAAGTATTTATTTCAAGTTTTATGCATAAATTGGCTTGAGATTATGATTATTCATCTCTTGAATTTGGTAATTTACCCATTGGATGCCCAAATTTTTGAGGATCGTTCGATATGCTTAACTGGTACTGTTCACACATGAAGTTATTGTTCACCTGAGGCTTTTAAGTAATTTTGCATGATTCCACATGGTTTAATTGTTAATTAAGAGTTATATATTAGCATGTGTTTAATTGTATGTTTCAAAAATTATGTTTGTTAACCAATTGTGAAGGAAATGCTGTCTGGTAGCCTTTAAAGTTACAATTGTCTCTTGGTGGTAAGAATTTCTATTCTTCCATATGATTATAATATTCGTATATACAAATAAGTTATGAGAAGACTTAAATCTAAAAGAAAGATAAAAATTGTACAATTATTTGGATGAAAAGTCAATAATTGTTATATGATTGATTGGTTCTCCTAGATGGAGAAGATTGTGAAAGAAATTTGGTAGACCTTCCCTCAGAGAATAAGAAATCATGAAACTAGGACCATAGATTTATGTTACGGAGGGTAATAACCCTTGGCATGCTATTGGTATTATAGTAGAGACTCAAGGATTATCCTTGTTGTGTATTGTAGTGGATAATACTCTTGGCAAGCCTTAAGATATTACTATGAAAGGACGAGGACTACCCTTAAGCCCCGGGGGTACATGTGGGGGCAAATTATTATTTGCCCATCTACAAGCACGATATGTAGATGGCCCCTTCTTTGGGTCTAAAACAAGAGATCACAACCTTAGATCATGTGGAGTATTATGATCATTTCCTCATTCTTCCACACCTTTAGCTAGTAAGGTTTACTGGCCCTAGTCTGCAAAGATGAGTAATTATGTATAATTTACATCCCAAAGATACGAAGGATAAAATATGAGAAATCAATTGTATTCTAAAAGCACATTCGATCATGTTTTATATTTACGCATCCTCATTATGCTTATATGTCCCTCTTTTGTTTTATTTTGTATATATTATTTTCATCATTGATTATATTATACTTGTTGAGTATTTCGCTCATCCTTACTGCCTTCTCTTGCCTCCAGAATAGCATAGGCTTGTTATATCCGATTGGATAGTGCAGAGATTTGAAGTGGACTAGGCTCTGAATTCGGAAGATCATATTGAAGACTTATAATTTATAGTTTTGCATAATTATGGATAATTGTATATATTTATATTTTAGTTTGACTTATTAATAAATATTGTACATAAGGCTGATGATCAAATAGTTTAGTTGCCGTTGTCATTTGGATTTTGTTATAATTTCACAGGTTATTGTGGTTTGTAACAGGTACCTAGTGACATCTCTCTTTGGCCGATATTGTGTTTAAATACACAGCGTTGGTGTCACAAATAATATGTGATAATTGGATCTTGTGAGGAGTTGTTTCTGTACTGTGTGATTTTGTGGGTTGTTGTTGTGTCATGTTGCTAGCTATGTGATGATTGTTGTGCTATTATCTTAATGTCATAGGGACATTTCTGATGGATTATATATGTTGTTCAGGATATTTCTTAGGTTTTGTATAGTCTGACAATCGTATTGTAGACGGACTCTATAGAATTTTTTACAAAAAATACAATCCATCACAGTTGGTATCAGAGAAAGAGATACCTTAGGTTTGATTTAAATTATATGCGAAAGTTTAGGATAGATTAAGATCAATCAAATAAGTGGATGTAGGCATAGCACAAATTAAGTTATATTAAATAGTTCTAATTATCATGGTTGGCTAGCTTAGGCTTGAACTAAGTTAGAGTTAGAGAATGAGTTTGGTTGTCTAACTTATGCATTATAGTTAGTGTCGTAAGAGTGGCCTAACCCTTGTTGTTTCTATTTTAGGAAGGGTACTAGCATTGGCTCTTAGACGAGGGTTTACTCATGGTAGTGATCGGCTGTGAGGTCGAGAGGAGCTATACGGAGGCACCTTGAGGCTTAAATTTAATTGGTGCAAATTTAGTGCTTGAATTGATCGATATTGATTTGAGGCCTAGGTTAATTGATTTTGGGTTTGAAGTTTAGGTTTGATTGGCTCTATGTTGAGGTCCACAGGTTAGTAATTTGCTAAGAAGGAATGCTTCATTGATGTATCAAGTATGATGGATAATGTGGGATTGATGGCTCGAGGTCAGTATAACTTAGAGTTAATTCAAGTACAACAAATCTAAGGATGTCAATTTAGTGATACTTAGGTGCCTAAACTTTTGGATGGCTCAGATCCTATAGATGTTGATATGTGGATCCTGAGAATTAAGATGATGTTGCAGTCATCCAATGTTCGAAATAACATAAGGTAATGTTTCCCCTAGTCAGATAGGAGGTGAAGTCAACCTCAGGTGGCTGACGTGAAAAAGGGTTATGGGTCTCGAGGATAAAGAGATTTCTTTGGATATGTTCATGGATACTTTATGGGTGAATGTTTGATTTCGGCGGGATTTTTTGGAGTATGTTTCAGGTGTGGATAGTTTGACTGCATGATTAGGGATTTTCCTTATTCCATGAGTGGAACAGTAAAGGATCTCAATACCGTGGATGGAGGCTTCGCGATGATGGAATGAGGTATAGAAGTGTCATCCATCATAGCGGGAGATAAGGTTCCCGGATCTTGATGTTTGGTATGTGTGTGTTATTTTGAGAATTCTGAGCCTACACTGCTATTGTATTTTCTAAGCTTATTCGATTATTTAAGGATCATGAACTTGTGATATTTGCATCAAGGTCCACAATATTTTCTCAGGTATGTAGATTTGATTGGTTGGGCTGATATAATTACACTGTTGTGTTAAGGCTTTATATGATTTTGAGGATGATTTGGTTAGTAAGGTGCCAAGCTAGTGTGAGCTTCGATAGTATGGATATGACACCTGGTAATTGGATGGAAATGTTTAAATATGAGGCATCATTGTTTTGGTGGTGATGAAATTAGTAGTGTTTTGCCTGCAAATCATTTGATTAGGATTTGTACCAAGTTTAGTTAAGATATAAGACCACACTTGGGAGTCATTTTGTGGTTGCTAAGGTGTTTGGGTAGTGTAAGTGTTTGAGGATGTTTCCTAGAGGAAATGATCAGCCCAAATTATCTCCTGATCGTTAAATTGATGGTTGTTGTGGAGTTGTATTGGGATTGGCACCAAATTTTGAGGACTCTGTATTGAACAAATAAGGCATCGATTGAGTGTTTTGCCCTGAGGTGCCTCAAGCTTTTGGGATGGCCTTATTGATGAATTCTTAGAATCAATAGGGTATGAGAACCCTATTTGAGGATCGTATCAAGGATTACGAAAGACGGTTAACCATGTGTTCAATTATGAAAAGAATGTAAGTTTGGGAGAAGTGTTATGTTAGGCATGTGGTTTCTCCGATAGCATAAATGAGATTCTGTAGAGTTTGGAGCGATGGCTAATTTGGAGAAAGTTTGATTGATGTCTCAAAGGTGTTTTGCTTTCTTGGGTCTAGTTGTACCCAGAGGGTAATCCAATAAGTATTTCTTGAGGACTACAGTGTCGTGAGACGTTTGGCTTCAGACAACCAATATCTGTCAAAATGGGTCATGTGAGGGTAGCCTGTAAGGAATTAAGGATTAGATGTTGACCTTATTATTTGGGTTGACCCTTGATGGGTCTAGTAAGTTACGGTAGAATGTAACCCTTTTGAAGAAGGTCTAGGATTGTATATCTCTTGACTTGCATAGGTGGCTGCCATTAGTTAAGAGGATATAAAGCCTATGACAAGAATTACCCCACCCATAGTTTGTGGTTAGCCGTTGAGGTCCTTACTGTGAGGATTTATAGGTGTTGCTTATAAAGATAGTTATTATCTAACGATGCTAATGGATTGAGAGGTTGTCACGCAGGAAGAGATGGCCATGCAACTGTATAAGTGGGTAGATTTACTTGAGAATATTAATAGTGAGTTTCGGTGTCAGTCATGAAGGGTCGATCAAGTGGTAGCGTAGATTAGTGAGGTTGTCAATGAGGCTATATTTATGAGGTGCATCATCAGTCAAGAAGAATATTATCGCCGATAATTGCATGTCGGGAATCTTCATATACGGTTTTACCTCGATGCATCATAAGAGATGTTGTAGGGTGAATCTCGAGTAGCTCTAAATATCTAAGTGAAGGGAGTGCCTTGCCTTTTGTTTTAGGAGGGATAGTGGCCACCTATATAGTAAGAAAATAGAATTATGAGATGAGAAGCCCTCACCATTTCAGTTTTGAGGATGTTAGGGTAGCAAGAATTATGGTGCTATTTGGGTAATTATGGTTTGGCTTGCAATGATAGTCCACTTATCATGAATTTAACGGATACAACTGAAATGTATAAGTTGGTTCGTTGGTATGTCAACAAAATGATAAATTTCGTGAGGATTTGAGTTCGAGGATTTTGGGTGATTGCTTCAATTGCATTGCCTAGGTTGATTATAGTCTAAAGATTTTGGGCTTTGCCTTAGTCATGTCGATATCCTTAGGATTTTCCTTAGGTTTATAGCTGTAAGGAAACTAGGAGTCTGATTTGAATTAATAGACATAAGTTGCAAGAAGATTTTTAGTATTCTGATAAATTGGTCAATCAAAGTAGTGCAGTAGAAGCATGTGAGCCCTTGGCTCAAAAATGTTGGAATGGGCATAAGGTTCCAATGGAAGATCATTCTTGGGAAGTAGGAGGTATCGAAGTGAGAGCCTATTGATTCATTTGAGATTTTATATTAAGCTGGAGAGGTGGTCAATAATTAGGCTTACTTTTAAATTTTGGTAGATTATTGTGATGTCTCCCATGTACCGATGAATAAGGAAGTAGGTTTCTGATTATGTTTAACCATTGTGGGAGGTTAGGGATTCATTTTATAGCAAGGTTTCAATCTCGATTTCTGATAAAAGGCATTTGACGTAGAGGATCAGGATGATTCAAATGACTAAGGTTCACTAGAAATAATCGTCTCTCTAAGAAAGTGATTTGGGAATATGTAGGCAAAATCTGGAAGGTCTATCCCCCTATTGTTATGTTTTGAGGTTCGCTAAATTTTGGGGACGAAATTTTTCTAAGTGGGCAAAAATTGTAAGGTATCAATTTTTGAAACGTAGTAAATATAAGTAATTAAGTTAATATAAGTGGATTGAGGTCTAAGGGCACGAGAGGAAGTGGATTGAAGGACCGAAGACCAGGAATTGGTTGAATTGAGAACCGGCGTTATAATCTCGAAATATTAATCTGTAAATATGATTCGGGTTTTAAATTATGGTAATGTTGGGATATTAAATTAATATAATCAAAATTAGACTCGGTGTATGTGGAAAGATATGTTTCATAGTCAAAATTTGGTGGTAGTGTTGGGTGGACCGCTAGGCGCGTAGCCCAGTAGGCACCAAATCTAGTTCAGGCACGCTTGCTGCGTGCCGTAGACGGCGCTCAAGACCCGGTCCACGTAAATGCCGTGTGCGGGCTTTTTGAACCATTGCTGCGACACGGTTTGGGGGAAGGAAAGAAGAGGTTTTGGGTAGAGAGAGAGGGAGGGAGAAGAGAGAGAAAGGAACAAACAAAGGCTGTCGGGTTCGATTCTGGCTTGGAGCTAGTTGGAGCAATCATAGATCAGGTCAAGGAAAGTGCATCTATGCCCTTTTCTTTCGTTCTTTTTTTATTTTTGCTCGATCATCTTCAGGTATTATTGTCCCGATACCCGACCATGCATATATTTGTGATACCCATGACATGATTATGCATATATATAAATTTCATGTCCAAATTTGTCAAAATTGACCGGTTTAACACTAAAACCCTAGCCCCGTAATGGGTTGGTTTCGGCCTCTGAGTTTTTGGGCTTTTTCAATAAATTGCTCTAGAATATCATTACCCATATCCTATATATATTAATTATCGATTGGATATTCATTTTGATGGTTTTATGTAAAAAACCTGTTTGCCGGAACCTTAAGATGCTCCTGGACTTTGTTTAAGCATTTATTTTGAGTTTTATACATAAATTGGCTTGAGATTATAATTACCCATGTCTTGAATTTGTAATTTACCTATTAGATGCCCGAATTTTTGAGAATCGTCCGATATGCATAATCAGATGCTGTTCACGTGTGAAGTTACTATTCACTCGAGGCTTTTAAGTAATTTTGCATGATTCCACATGGTTCAATTGTTAATTAAGTTGTATATATCAGCATCTGTTTTGTTGTATGTTCTGAAAATTATGTTTGTTAACTAATTGTGAAGAAAATATTGTTCGGAAACCTCTAAAGTTATAATTTTCTCTCGGTGGTAAGAATTTCTATTCTTCCATATGATTATGATATTCGTATATGAAAATTAAGTCAAGAGAAGATTTAAATCTGAAAGAAAGGTACAAATTATGCAAGTATTTGGAGAAAAATTCCGCAATTGTTACATGATTGATTGGGTCTCCCGGATAGAAAAGATTGCAAAAGATGTTTAGTGGGCCTTCCTTCAAAGAATAAGAAATCATAAAACCAGGACTACACATTTATGTTATGGAGGGTAATAACCCTTGGCATACCATTGGTATTATAGTAGAGACTTAAGGATTATCCTGGCCACATGTTATAACATGTCTCTTGGTAAACTTTAGGATGTTACTGTGGAAGGATGAGGACTACCCGTGGGCCCTAGGGATACATTTGGGGGCATATTGTTATCAGCTATAGGCATGATATGTAGATGGTCCCTCCTCTGGGTCTAAAATAAGAGTTCATAGCCTTAGATCATGTGGAGTATCATGATCCCTTCCTCGTTCTCCCACACATTTAGCTAGTAAGGTCTACTGGCTCTTGTCTGCAAAGATAAGAAATTATACATAATTTACATCCCAAAGAGAAGAAGGATAAAATATGAGAAGTCAATTGTATTCCAAAATCACATTCGATCATATTTTATGTTTACGCATCCTCATTATACTCATATGTCTCTCTTTTGCTTTATTTTGCATATACAGTTATTGTCCTTAATTATATTATACTTGTTGAGCATTTGGCTCACCTTACTGTCTTCTCTGGCCTCCAAATTAGCACAGGCCTATTATAACCGATGAGACGACATAGAGATTCGAAGTGTACTAGGCTCTACATTTGAAAGATCATATCGAAGACTTATAATTTCTAGTTTTTCATAATTATGGATAATCGTATATATTTCTATTTTAGTTGGACTTATTAATGTATATTGTACATGTAACAACCCAAAATTTAAAAAGAAATATTTCAGTTGTAGAATCCGGTCAACGCCCGTTGACCGGAAAGTGTATCAAGAAAGGAAAATCGGCCTGAAGAGGAACCAAGTTCAGCCTTAAGAAGTCCGGATAACAAGGGAAATTTCAATCATCAAGTCCGGTCAACGCAAGTTGACCGGAAAACGAAAGAAGAAAAATACATCGGCTTAAGATGGA
>JAOVVI020017644.1:0-10558 GCA_028571085.2 Nepenthes alata | reverse complement strand
AACCGCCAATCCGGTCAACTCCCCGTTGACCGTCTGAAACCTTGCTCACCAAACCAGTCCATCTGAGCCTTGCCCGCCCAACCAGTCTGGTCTCAATTCACTAGAACTTCTTTACGGGAGTGATCCCCAACATAGCCAAACCCCATACTCGCAAACTTTCCGTAAAATCCAGAAGCCGTAAACTTTCCGTAAAACTTTGCGTGCATGTGGGAGAAAGGTTGATGCAGACGTGTATTTGGAATATAAACTGGAACTTAGATTGATAAAGGATAACTGAAATTCAATAAAAAAAAATTGGAGTCACTTACCTTGCAAAGGAAATCACTCATGTTTGGTAGTCTGATTTGAAAATCGCTTGACCTAAGTATTGGAAATCACTGACTAACAGAAGGCTTACTACTATTTTCTTAAGAAGATGACTCAGTTTATTCTGGAATATGACTTAACCTGCTAGATCTAGAGTATTGAGCTTCTTTAAATAGAAAATAAGGAACAAAATATTGAGGAAGCCCAATATCAGCTGGACTGCTCAAGGAGAATTACTTCAGCTGTTTTTGGAGCAAGGTGAACATTGAATATACTCTGGAAACTCTTCAGCTGCAGAATATTCGCTCTCCTTGGAACAAAGTGAGCATTGAAAGTATTCTTGGAAATTCTCAGCAACCAAAGAGGCATTAAAGACCTCAGTTGGGTAGCCTTTGTGGGCCTGATAACTCATGCCAGTTGGGCTTCTTGAGCTGTTTCTTGGGTTGTTGGGCATGAGGGCCGGTACTGCATCAGAGGTACAATGGATGCATGTTCAGGCCATGTGAAACACCTAAAATACCCGTGCCTATCTGATAAGAGAGGCACCTAAACCCCCTCAGCAAAAACTTGTATAACACCTCCTCGATCTGATCACTCAGTGGTCGCTTGCCGACCGATAGAGACTCTTGAGAGAGATAAGTTTATAAAAAACAGAATTGAGAAAGACATTGATTGGAGTAGTGTATCCTTCACCTATTTTTCGATAAACATATGGTCGCTTCAGGCAAAAAAAAAACCCTATAGCAACTCAATCATCAAAATATGAGCATAAAACTGCAAAATTAATTTTTTCTTCTGCAGTCAATAAGGGGAAAATAATGCCACGCCAGGGGGAAAAAGAGCAGAGCAAAAATTATAGCCAGAAAATAGCAAGAGACTAACTTCCGTCTTGCAAATAAGTGAGATTTGTCAATAGCCTGCTCTGATGTCCGATACCACATAGCGCAGTATTCATCTTCAAATATGCTAGTCTCCAAAAGACTGATTGCAGGTTCTTAGTTACAATGCCGATGCCTAATTTAAAGTTGTTGATGCCTAGAAAAGACGGGTCATAGTTACAATGCAGATGTCAGGCATTTGAGCAATGGCCTTTATTCCCTGGCATCTCATATTAGTCTAAAATGGCCAAAATATTAAGTTATGCCCCCCAGCTGACCCCCTCTCTTATCCTTCATCTCAACCTGTTGGTGGCAGTGTTTAAAATCAAACAACTTGACAGTGAATGTGTCCAAACAAGAATACCATAGCCCATCATTATCTTGCTGGCTTAACCCTCAGGTCTATGCCTCACAAGTCATTAGTTAGTGCTAGGACTAAAGAAAAAGAGAACTTTGATAATGATCGAGTGAAGAACTTTTATTGTTTCTTGTTCCCTTTAGATCTTCTCCTTTCTCCTATGTTTAAGCACAGACATAACAAAACTAGTACATAGTCTGCGACAAACATGGACGCAAACCCAACCTAACTGTCTCCAATTTCGGTGCTGAACAGGTCTAAGCAGCTTCTGTCCCATCTCTTGTTGATTCACAAATGTCTGAAGAGCATATGTCACTTCAGGTGATACCACCCCATATATTTAAGTGTGCAGGATATTCTCAACTTCCAGAGAAAGGGAGAACAACTTGAACAAGTTCAATGTTTATCTACATATGTAAAGTCCAATATCAAAGTCATTTGATAGTGGGGATTGGCAACATGATCTTATACTCAACAAGTAACAATGTCTTTAGCATCACTATAACAAAAAATAAATAAAAAAATCAATAGGAAAGACATACCTCCTCCTCATGTTCCTCCTCCTGTAAGGGCCATTGCTGAATGCCCAATCGACACTGATGATTTGGGTAAGAAGTTCAGAACCGTTCAATGATGATATTGCAGCCTCTGCTTCCTCAAACTTCTCATACTCAATCAGAGCATATCCCTGCGGGTCAATAATGCCATCAAGCAACCTCATGAACGACAAACAAAAGAATTCAACACAATAGAAAAATCAGCAAGCAACAAAACATATTGAAGGAGAAGTAACTAAGTCGTTTTGTTTGATAGAGCAGGACTCAGCATGTTTTCCATTATTTTAGTATGGATTTATTTGCTTTAATAAAGCACCTGAAAAGTGGAAATCCTTAATTAATCATCTCTTCTGCAGTTTGTTTATTGCAATGTATCTATTGAGATTTTTTTTATCCAATAATTATATCAGGGCACTTCTTTGGCACCAGGATTAGATCCCTTTGTCGATGTCTTGAGTTGTAATATCAAACATTAAAGGTGAAATGTGCCATATTGTCACTCCAAATGTTAATGCTAGGCCCCTCCCAATCCCCAAAAGGGCAGCCCCTGGACATGGCCCTAGCAAGTCTCCAAGTTAAAACTTGTTCGGGTGCGGGGGAGGGGAAGGGGGAGGGGAGAGAGAGAGAGCAAATGAATGAAATAAATATTATGTGTTGGATAAAACGAATGTAGCCTTTGATTCCCACCACGAATGGTAGCCCACTCCAAGCCTCCAATAGCCAGTATGACATAGGCCAGCAAATGAAGATCTCATACTCCAGTTAACAAGATTCCGATTGTTCTATAACTGGTTACGGTTTTCCAAAGCTATAATTGAAAAGAAAAAAGAAATCCCACACATTGTCTCCTCTACAGAGATCTACTCAATGGAAGGGAAAAAGAATGTCCTGAGCATACATAGGATAAATATGTTCTTGGACTGATACAAGGGTCATTATCTCAATTTGATGGATGTTTAAATCTATCTTAAGGTTTATATGTGAACCTCATTTTCAGCATAATCACATCAGCTCTTAAAAATTAATAAAGTCCAGATATCAAATGCATTAAAAACCTTTCACACTTCAAAGACCGTGGTTTTACAGAGTTCAAAAAAATTCTCGTATTAGAAATGACTTAATGTAGGAAACCACCACCACATCAAAACTATATGAAATCACTAAATAGCCGGGGGTTTTACAAGTAGAGATATCAAATGCATTCAAAACAACAATGAATGTTTAACTAGTTAAGGCATACTGCTAAAAACATAAGGGTATATTATGAGCTTGGATTGAGTTCTGTTATATATTGAAAATAATCTAATATTTATCAGGATACCAATAAAAAAACAAATTGACAAACCTGGTATATACATATATGTACACACACTGAAAATAGAAACTTGCATCAGCATCCACTATTTCCTACCTTGACAAACCCTGTACGACGGTCCAGATTCAAATGCAAATTTTTGATCTCCCCAAACTCACCAAAAGCGTTCTGGAGGTCATCCTCTTGTGCCTCTTCATGCACTCCTGTGACAAGTACGATCCAACCTTCAATGGCTGCAT
This sequence comes from Nepenthes alata, assembly GCA_028571085.2. NCBI lineage: Eukaryota > Viridiplantae > Streptophyta > Magnoliopsida > Caryophyllales > Nepenthaceae > Nepenthes > Nepenthes alata. The sequence goes on along the minus strand of JAOVVI020017644.1, from coordinate 6,905 downwards.
GGCATTGTTGACATCAAGAAGACAACGAACTAATTTGGTCAAAATTTGAAGAATGGAAGAACTCATCAGGTTAGAAACCCATACAGATACAGGTAAGATCCAAGACATATCAGAAAATGTCAAACAAATCAAACCTATTACGTCTGAAACTAAACAAAAGTCCAGCAATATAAATCAGTCACAGAAGTACACATGAGTACACCTTTCCAAAACTAATGAAGGAATTAGAAAAACTAACAAATCGCTAGAAGCTCTCCAAAATTGTCTTGCATGAATGTGCTCACCATGATTGCTACATGTTCATTCATAAACTACAAAATAGAGAGAACTCACAGGAATAGACAAATCCCTAGAAGATCTCCAAAATTGTCTTGCATGAATGTGCTCACTATGATTGTTATATGTTCATTCGCAACTACAAAATAGAAAGAATTCACAGGAACAGCATAGCTAGGTCGCTGATGCATTCAGAACTAGTCTACATTGACAATGGGAAGGTAAACACAGGAGTGTGGAGTTGAAGAATTGGCCTATATTGACAATGGTCTACATTCTCAAACTCTCTTTGAACTACATTTCCACCTTCGTATCATAAAAAACAATATTTTCCTCTTTTTCATGAAAAATTTATACTAATATTCAATAGCTAATCTAGAAAAAGGTTGGACACGGCTTTTTTTTCGTCCTTCATGACAGTCAATACAAAATCTCAGTCTTCAGGCAGTTCGGCCGGACAAATCGGAAAACAATTATACAAGTATCAAAGAATACCGGAAAAAATTAAATAAAACCCTAAACCCGCTACTTGGTAAAGTACAACACAGTTGGCGAACATAATCAAATAAGATACCATAAAAACCCTAGATTACTACTGCAACAATCAAGATAAGCCATAGATAGTGAAAGGACTGACATCGTTGTGGACCAGCGCCATCAGAATCGAGAGAGTCAAAGTCGCGACCAGCCAAGCGGCTAGAGCGTTCCGCATCGACCTCCTCCCGGAATCCGCGACCTTTGGTCTTCTTGGCGGCACCGAAAGTGGAGGAAGATCCGCCGGTTATGGCCGACTTGAGCTTAGGAAGAGGAGCCCTTGGCGCCTCGTCATCGGCGGCTGCGTCTTCGTCCATGAGATCGTCCTCCTCCGGCTCGAAGTCTACCGCCTCCACTTCCGCCGCCGCCATTTCTGTCACTCTGCAAGTTCCTCCTTACTTACCCTTCTCTCTGTAGAGCCCTCTCGTTTCACTTCCGAAGATTTGCACAAGCCGTCGCAAGGAGCGCGAGGTAAGAGAGAGAGAGAGAGAGAGAGAGAGAGAGGATGAGGGAGCTGTCATGTTGGGCGGCCTTTGTTTCTGCCGGCTGTTTTGCATGGGCCCATTGGCCTTCAGGCCCAAATAATCACTTATTATAAACAAAAAATTATAAACATTAGGAAACCACAAAGAGAGAGAGAGAGAGAGAGGGGGGGCTAATATCATATGGTCACTTCTTAACTCCATTTAGTGGTACTATAAATGACATATCATATAGACTATATGCATCGTATAGGGATAGTTCTAACAATAAAATGGTAGAATTCGGATATAAATATTAAAATTAAAGGTGTTATAATGAGCTAATTAAATAAGTGTCAAACTATCAGAGGTTACTAAGTTAGAATATATCTTTTAGAGTATATATTATCAGAGACTTCCTTCTTAGGGGCCATCCCATGAGAGTACATTGTAATAATTCACCCTGTCGTAGGGATGTATTGTCAGAATGGACATTCAATTAGAACATACTTTGAACTTAAATGGTTAGCTATCTGTTTGATAGTTTAGTTCATCAAAAACTTGAACTCATTGGGCTAGACAAAATATAAATGGTGAGGCCTGATTGACTAAGTTAAAGAAGTTTATACCGTCTAATAGGTCAAATTAATTGTAACTTAAATATATCATTTAAAGAAATATTCATAGAAGCAGATTATTTTAGAGAGATCTATCAAAACCACTATCATTGCAATAGGAGTTCAAACCCTACAACTAGGAAAACATAGCAAAACAATAGGGCATGACTCGATGAGTGTAGAATGTGCCAGTGTAATAGAATTATGGTGAAACTAATCTAGAAGCAGTTGAAAGAATGAAAATCTTTCTTAAAAAGGAGGATCCATGTGATATCCAAAAAATCAACTTTGAACGAAGAACAGGCAGAAGTTATACAGTCCAAAAAGTAACCTACTTAGAATAAAAATTATTAGAAAAGAGTGGAGAAACCTTCTTCAAGAGCATCTATAAATATGAAGATGATTAGTATAGAAATGACATCTTCTACTTGATATTTATCAGTACTTATAAAAAAAAGTAGTGATTTAAGTATAAGTCCAGTAATATTTAACATGTACAAAAATATTAAAAATTTGTTATTTAGATCACATTTTACAATAAAATCTCAATGTGTAATCTACTTTTCTAGAAGTTTTATTCTTCTACTTTTTACCTTTCGCTTTTTAATTTAGTTATTTATTGACTAATTTAAGTATTGGATGGTGAATTGAGGAGTTATTTTCATAGTTGTGATCTCTTATTTTTGTTAATGGTGTGCAAAATCTAGGTTTGACCATAACTTAAATGTCTAAAATACTTAAGTTTCTTTTGAATGAAGTTAAAAATTAGGCTTAGCAGATTAGACATTAACTTTCACAAGTTTTGACTCTAGTAAAGGGGTCAAGAAAGAGGGCTACCTCAAGAAAGGAGCCTATCCAACCATCGTTTTATATAATTTTCCAAACTCGCAATACAGTGGTGTCATCTAAGTCCAAGGGCCAAAGTGGAAGAAAGAATTAAAAAGATAGATAAGTAAGTTTTTCAAGGAGCCTTTTCAAGCCAATCGCCTAATTTGATCGGATGCTCTCTTATATTGGAAGTGCTAGGACATTTTCTTTCAGAAAAATTTAATATGTCAACTTGGGAGCCTATAATGAAATTATTATTCCATGGATCATTTGGATCACTTTTACACACTGCATGATTTCCAAATCCTTGGAGACGCCATACTTAGCTAATGTTTCCCTTTACTCCATTGAGAGTAGAGATATAAAACTTGGAATGGAGATAGCATGGAGGTGCTTGGGATTGATTCTAACAAGTTGAATTTGCATAGTTGATACGCTTTATTGCTCTACGATGTGTTATAAGCATTGAAGTTACGATAGAAATCACTTTTTGTAATTGTTTTAATAGAGTTGGCTTTCGATTTTCTTTTAAGAATAATGATGTTTCATTTTATTTATGGTCAACTTATTATGGATGTGGTTTCTTTGTAATAGTTTTATGTTATTAGGTTTAAATTAGTAGTGTTATGACTCGACCTAATTTATCAAAAATAATACTAAACTGTTCAGACTATGATATAAAAAACAATAAAAACGACATCTCAAAAACCTCAACTATATATAAATAATCATCATAAATGCCTATTGATACGAATATTAAATATTTACAATGATCTAACACTAATTAAAAATAACATTACATAACTTATACATCATATCGTACAAATTTACAAGTTAATATAGATGTGAGTATATCTATATCAATCAATCTTCAATCTTCAATCTTCTTGGATATCATCTAAGATGATATCACTAAGAATCTGAAACTAGCTGGTAGAGTCCAACAAAATAATTAGGAGTAAGTTAAATACCTAATAAATCATATAATAAATAATATAACATATGTATGCCAGCATCAATATATTAACATAATATAATATCAAATAATTAAGAGTGAGAAGAATCGAAATATCAATTGTATATTTAAAGGATATACCAAACAACTATATAAAGGAGAAGACCTAATATTTCATTCATATATCCAAAGACATCTCAATCAACAATACGAATGATATGACTCAAGATTTTTATAAAGATTCAGAAAGATTAAATCTAACCACCCCATTACAACCAATGGTCATAAATTCTGAGATATACTAATAATTTCTTATGAACCTTACTCACTGTTGTCAAAGGCCAATGTGCTAATATCACGAAATGGTTGGGTCCGTTGTTGCTAGATTATAGATATTGCATGATTTTACGAGTAGCTAATTTAGGATAATGTAGTGCCTAGTAGCCAATTTCATGGTATGCTACAAAATCCAATATCTCTTGTTGATATCCCACCGACATCACAAGAATGATGGTTGCTTGGCTATAATTATTCTATCACAATATCATCACTTTAACCATTATTGTGATACGAAAATCAATCTTAAAAAACCGTGGAGTACTATAAGTTCTATATTTGTTAATACAATGATATTTTTATATAATATCTTCAATTTCAACCATAATTATAAGTTAAAAAAAGCAATTTTAGTACTTGATTTAAGTATTAAAGATCAAAAATTGAAATCCAAAAAAAAAAAGATCATTTTAAGATTTGGATAACAATTTGTGAGTTTCGCATTTAAATATGAGGTCAAAATACCAAGAATAGGAAAATGGCATTTGAACGTTGATTACATACCAATCAAATGTCAAGACACTGCAGCTATTTTTAGATTTTTAAATGATTAAATTTATAATAAACTCAATAAGAAATGACTTAAATTCACAGAGTAAGACTTACACAACATCTAAAATGTGTCAAGAATCAAATATAGTAAAAATCAGCTGTTAGAACCAGCAAATCTGATTAAAAATTAAAAAAATATAAAAATTAGATAAAACTATTCTAACAGACACTTGGTGTTAAAATATTACATCTAATGTCAAAGTAAAAATAGACAAAAATGACTTTAAATTCAAACTATTTTTGAATATTGTCAAAGAATAAGATAATTAATCATATTATCTATTATTAAATTTAAATAAAAATCAAATATAGATATGAAATTAAACATTAACATGCAATTACATACTTCATTTTCACTTTCCTTGATTCATATAAAACACCATTTATATATAAACTTATAATTTAAAATAGACATTTCATACTTCAAATATAAATAAGGAAGCTATTTAAATCATACTTTATTTTAACTTTCATGTCTTGTTCTTCATATTTTTTTTTGAAGTTTCCTTAATTCATGTAAAATATTATTTATGAATAAATTTATACTTTGAAATAGAAATTTCATACTTCAAAAATAATTAAGAAAACTATATAAATCATATTATAACATGATTGTTTGGTAGTAAACATGAAAAATTATCAAACCATACATATTTTATAAAATAATAATAAGAAGATGATTTACTTCAAGAAGAAGAAGTGGCTCACATCAATAAGGGATGAATGAACTCATAATAAGAAACAGGAATGACTTATAACCTAAAAGAGAAATGACTTACTTGATTTCTAATCTTTAATTTCTTATCTTTAATCCATCTTTTTAGAATTTCCTCTTTAATTTTCTGATTTTTCTTTCTTCTTTCCTTCTCCAAACTTTCTTTCTATTTTGTTGATTTGTAAGAGATTAGCAATCCTCAATTGTATAGGACAATAATTTATCCATCCAAGCAAATTTTAAATAAGCTAGCTAACCAAATTTCCAACCTTAACTAAGTTCTAATGCTCAAAATTATAATTTTTACTCAAAATTTTCACCAAAGATTGATAATTTAATAAGGGACTCTTCGAATGTCGCATCAAATATCACAAATGAATTCTAAATAATTTTAAAGTCCAATACCATTACTTTATCTATAACATCATCACATGAAATCATGCACCAAATAATTTAACTTAATCCTAAGAATTATAAATATTTGGGGTATCAAAACTATGGTAGTAATGATTTATCATTTACTTGACTTTTGCTGATGAATTGAGCACACGCACAGGTAAGATAGAATGACTAGATTAATTAGATAAAGTCTTATAGGCAATCTAGTTAAAGTCTCTTTGCCCACATGGAAATATTGTTTAATGAAAAAGTCTTAAGGAAAACTATTTAAAAAAAGCTATTAGCATTTTTTTGTCATTATAATTAGTTTAGTCTAATATACTTGTTCAATGAATGTAAATATAAGATGCAGTTGTTTATGCTTTATTACATTTATAGATAATTTTATGTGATTCGATCATATCTATTTAATCTTTCTTAATTCCAAAAAATTAGATTATTTTAGTCATTATATGATTTTAGTTGAGAATTAATTAGACAATAGTATAAAAAACTCCTTAGGATTGATTATAAAACTAAGTTAAGTACGATATGGATTTTATTAAAGATGAATTTTCAAGTAAATGTGAGATTGAAAAAAATTTATAATTTTCCAAAGTTAGTAAATCAAGAGGAAAGCATTTAAAAAAGTTAGCTAAGAATGATGAATAAATTTATCTTACTCACTAGAAAAGTGAGAGTTTCTTGCCTTCTAGTGAAATATATATGATTAGATGATAATTTACAACAATTTTAATTATGTAGAAGTCAACATGATAGTATTACCTCGTCATTTTGTCATTGAAAATGAAGCAATTATGCTTACTCGGTATGTGTTGGCTTTCCAAGCCGGACGTCGTCTAGATAAAATGATAAACAGTGCAAGGAAAGAGGAGGAATCACACTCAGATTTACGTGGAAACCCTAGAATCAAGGGAAAAACTACGGGAGCAGAGTCGACAGCAAATCCACTATGTGAAAATATGTTACAACAAACTTCTGGACGGAGTATCCGCTACACACCCGAGAATAACAAAGAAAAATCTCTCATGAGTAAACTGGAAACACTCTACTCTTTTACTCTCTATTTTTCTTTGCTCTCCTTCTCACTGGTGGTGCACTCCTCTCTTGTTCTTTCATAACACTTTGCTCTCACAGACTCTTGTCTGTGCTAATCTGTCCTCACCCCTCTCACCTATCTTCCTGCATGCCCAGCATGCATATATATGGAGGCCTTCCAAGAAGCCTTCAAC
>JAOVVI020017643.1:0-10559 GCA_028571085.2 Nepenthes alata | reverse complement strand
TGATTTATACTTGGGGTTGAAAGTATTATCGTCCGTATGATAATTGTAGAATAGGTCGTATTTGTTCTATTCAGATGGTTGTCCGATGAGGTCTTGTGTGTATTTTGATTGGTATCAAGTCCTGTTTATTGATTTGTTACACCCAAATTTTAGGATTTAGAATTATTTGTCTAAAATTATTTATGATTTTACATTTTAAAAAATATAATTAATTATTTAAATTGACCTATTTGATCCAAATTCGTGACATTTTCAGCACATAATTCTTCGTTCCCACTTTGTCGAAGAACGTTTCATAAGCCAATCAGTTCATAGGTCCATCACTTAATTACAAAATTTTCTCTATCATCAGATTTTTTTTCCATAAGTATATTTCGATATAGATTTTCATATTTTCTCGTGAGTTTGGGTTCTCACGCGATCATAGTTTATGCATAATTCTTCTTTAGAACTTGGGGGATTGAAGAATTCATTTTCATTTCATACCAAATAGGATTATATAGCTTCCGATTGATAATCCTTTCATAATCGGTTCATGATATGGTTTTTGGAACATATTCAATTGACATTTTCATAATATATACATAAATGTTCATAACGTTTGGAATAATTAAGGAACTCTTATCACCATAAGCCGAATGTAACTTTCGAGCGTCTGGACATCAAATACCTTCCCAAAAGCATGCTATATATTTCTCGAATCTAAGATCATGTATAAATTATAGTGAATTCGGATAGGGCCGAAAGGGGGGCGCAGGTTGAGGTTCCAGTGAGCATAAGACCCGACGAGACTACATATTCGGACACCCAATTAATAAATTAACATATTCATGTGTGGGTAATAATATCCTAAAACTAATTTATGCATAAATCCAAATTTAATCGGTGAACTCCTCTAGGGCGCAGGTTTAGTGTTTTGTGTCCGAAAATTGGTTAAAATTACTAAATCAGGCGTGAAATTTACATATTTGCATACCCGAGTTATGGGTAACAATTATCTAAGGTCAAATCATATATAAAACCCGAAATAAACGGTAAAACGGGTTTGGGCGCTGGTTGAGATTTTGGGTTGCGAAAAACCGCTCAAATCTCGATATTCAGACATAAAATCGATGTAGTTTTATTCTTAAGTCATGCGTAATATAATATATAAATTTATTCAGGTATTAAAACGAGGATACACGAAGAAAATAGAATAAAAGTGTAAGAAAACGAGAGAGGAGAGTATGAGTGCACTTACCTTGACCCAACCTATCACTTTTCTAATTGGGTTTACCTCGGAATCGAACCCTAGGACTTTGGATTCTCCCTTCTCTCTCTTCTCTCTCCCTCTCTCTCTTCCCGAGCATGGAGGCCGAAAATTGGCTTAATCAAAACCCTCGCGGGTTTAAATATCTCTAGTTGGCCTGGTGCCCCTAGAATCAACCCCCAACGGGCGCTGGCTCCCTGGAATCGGTTGCCCAGCACCCCCTCCGAAATATATATATTTCCACATACCATAAACCTAATTATGATTATATTACCTTAATACATCATAGTTATCATAAATCAAAACTGAAATCCTATTTAAGAATTAATATTTCAAAATCATAACGTCGGTTCCCAAATCCACAAATTCTGAATTTTCAGGCCTTTCGATCTAAATTCTCCCGTGTCCTTAGACCTTAATCCACTTATATTAATTTAGTAACTCATAATTACCATATCATGAGAACCGATACCATACAAGGGAGTTCCTCCATTAATCTTTTCACAAAGAGGGAATAAGGATTTTGATTCTTGTTGGCTTAGTGCACTTGGAATTCGGCTCATCTCTTCCCTTGTCCATTGATTTCGTCCTATTGTGGGATCCTTCCGATCTCAAGCTCTGACTTCTTCAACTACCAATCATCTTCTTGAAGAATTTCTTCCTCTCCAACTCTTTTTCAAATAGTAGGACTCAATCCAATACCTCTCCATAAGTCCTCAACCTCAATGTCACATGCTACTTACGAATGGTATCGTTCAACCTTGACACAAATTTCCTTACTCTCTTGGCCTCGTCTAGGACGACGTGGGGAGTATGAGGCAGTTTCTTAAATTTGGTATCATACTCCGCCACATTCTTGTTTTCCTACTATAGATGGGAAAATGCATCTTCTTTCTACTCCCTCAAATTTGTTGGGAAGGATTTCTCTATAAAAATATTCATGAATATGTCCCATGAAATATACTTGTTCTTGAGTCATAAATTCTCTTCTTCATAGACCACTAATGGTCTGTCTCCTATTGTATATTGTAGGAGGCAAACATGACCTTCTCCTTCTTTGGAGAGTTAGTCACCTCAAAGACCTTCTCAATCTATTGGATTCAAATCTCTGCCTTCATGGATTTAGATTTTCCATAAACTCTGGCACCCATTCATTACTAAAGCGATCATTTGCCGTCGTGGCCACCATTGTATTTTCGACTACCAGCTTTAGATTTTTTGGTCTCTGGTCTATTATGTTCATTATATTTGCCATTTTAGTCATAACAATGAAGTACTCCTCATGGTTCGAGCAAGAATCCGATCCTTCTTGTCCGGATGACTATTTTTAAACCTATCATGAGATAATTAACCAATTTAAATCCTCAAATTAAACAAAATACTCTCCTTATGACTTTTCTTATGCCATAACCGTCACATCCCCAATTCCCCAAAACTAATTATATTAATTTATTAATCTATAATTAATTTAAATTAGATTTTAATCTTTAAGATTCAAAATTCAATTATAATTTTCATCGACTGAAAACTCAAAACATACATTGAATGTTAACTTTAAAAACGAATACATTAAACGATTTAAAATAAAATAATGATTTGAACCACATGATTCAAATGTCACGGTGGGAAGTGACTATGGCACACTAACTATTTGACATCCAATCATGCATAAGAAAAAATTATCCATACTAATATTAGAATAATTGAAACCATAATTTAATTGAACTATTATAAATAAGACAAAAATCAAACTTAAATATCAGTATCATAACATCGCTACTTGAATTACAATATTTAATAATTTAACCAAAATTAGTAAACTTAAATTATTGTTTCTTTTCCAATAATAATAAATAAGCTGTCCTAATATTCTAAATCCAATCTCTGAATAATCGTTATTAAAAAATGATCACTTGTAAATTAGCCTAAACCCTATGATGTAAAATATTAGTGGAGCAAAGAGTGAGTTAATTTCTCAGTATGGCACATATATATTATCATATGTAAACATATATGTCAAAGAAATTGTTGGATAATGACATAATTAAATACCCAAAAAATTAATAGCATCATTTTATAAACTTATCATGTATAATTCAAAATTGATGTTTAATATATATACTGAACTGTATAATCACATAATCATATTTAAATTTGTATTCTTAATGTCAAACATATCAAACTATGTAAATATAAAAAATATGTTTAAATCATACTAAAATATATGGGACTAAGGATCAGAACAAAGAGTTAATGTTGAAACTCGGGTTATAATTATTTCTACATAATCAAATGTCATCCAATAGCAGTTAAAATTCATAAGTTGGCCATCTATATATAACCTTATAAATAGAATTGAATATATTCTGTCATTCTTTAGAATGGTCCAAACTTAATCAAATTAAAAATTCTACTTAAATAAGTACAAATTCTTAAATTTTCTCATATCATAGAAAATATTCTTATTATCAAAATTTATGTAGAGTTTTCATTTATATTTCTTTTAGTTTATAACATGTAATAAAATATAAACATTCAGAAACAATGATGTAGAAATTGATAATATACAGGAGCTTAAATGTATAATTTCTAAGACTATAGAAACTATTATGTAATATAGGATATTGTCATAACTCAAATAATTTTATCAATTTGTTTTAACTAATGAACATATATATAGACAATTATGTAAGAAATTAAGACATATAAAAATATATACATATAATTTAAAGACATATAAGAGTATAAAACAGAAATTTATGACATAAGCAAGCATTATTACATAAAGTCAATATTATTAGTATAATTTTACCATTTTTTTCTATATAAAACATGGATGAATAGTTATATGGTAATTCTAGACATGTAGAAGTATGTGTTTGTAAATTAAAAATATATATGAATAATATTATAGAAATTTGACACTTAAATATGATGTATATAGATTTAAGACATTAATTTCATAACATTATATGAAATGGGAGTGAAATCATATACACACAAAGTATAAATACTTTAACTATAAAAATCGCACATATATGAACATTTGAAATATGAAATACTCAAATATATAAAAAAAGGATAGCAACAAAGAAAAGAAAGATTTAATTACACTTACCTTAATTTGAATCTAGCAAAAGATCTTTTTAATTTCTCATTTTCTTTCCTTTCTTTGTCATTCTGTCATATCTTTCTCTTCATATTTCTCTCTCTTTCTCTTGAAAATAGTAACAAATGACTTAAAATTGGCTAATGAACCTATTTATAGAAAACTAGCAAATATATACCGATTAGACATATATTAGGCACTAAGACACAATTCATACCCTGCACGAGAATCCATTTGGACAGCATTAGTCGCCAATATTCTGTCCTAAATATGTACATACATCAATCAGACATGATTAATCTAGCTAAAATGTGTATGAGTATTCCGAGAGACGTTCCTTTAAGTATGCTTTTATTATCCAAAATATGTATCAGTATGGGTCAGGTGCTATTTCGGCTTAATTTATTCCGATTTGAAACTTAGTTTGATCAAAAATCTCAACTGACCTTAATAATTCATCAATTTAATTTAATTAATCATTATTAAAAAAATATTTTGGAATCCATAACATACACTATTTGTTTGTTTGTATGAGATTGATTTATAAACCAATTGAACATCTGAGCTTTTATGATATTTTGTGAACGTTGTATTCTAAAAATTTGAGTACCATTATCGATTACTATAATCTTCGGTATTTCAAATCCGCAAACAACAGTTTAGTGTATGAATTCTGTTCATTTTGCTATGTGATTGGCCAAAAGATAGATTTCTACCTACTTTAAGAAGTAGTCGACCGCAACAATAATAGGCTTTCTTTAACCTATCGTTAGAGGAAATAGATCTAATATGCCCAACTCTCATTTTACAAATGCCAAGGGCTTACAAAGTTTGAAGTTCCTACCATGGATTTCAGAATTGTCACACTTTTTTGGCAAACTCTATTGTATCCTTTTGTTTTTTTAATAATTGGCCAATAAAAAAATTATCTAATAATTTTGAAGGCCAAATTTTTTCCTTGTGTATGTGCTCCACATATGATAAGATGTACTTCTTTGAAAGTGTAGTTGACTTCTATTAAAATCAAGCAGTGGATATATGACATTGAATAACCCCTCTTATACAGTGATCTGTCTATTATACTATACCAACATGCAGTTTTTAAGATGTTTTTTTGTCCATATTGGATTGCTCGAAAACATTCTATTTTGAAGATATTTTAAGTATGGACTCATTCAAATTGCCTCATCGGATGCTTGGAAAATTTTATCTTGTTCTTCGATACTTGGTCTCTAGAGTATCTCTCGTATATTTCGGACATATTGTTTTGGACAATTGAATGTCACTATCTTAAAAAGACGATCAACTTTCCAGTTTCTTTCTCTAAAGATATGGTTGACCTCGAACATGTTGAGGAATGACAAGAGATCTTTGACCTTATGGAGATATTTGGTCATCTCTAGATTGGTGGCTTCAAAATTGACCAATATTTGATTGAATACTAATTTTAAATCATTATGAAAGGTTAAGTTCTAATGGAATAATCCATGTCCAATTTAAACTCGATTAGCAGAGTTTCATATTCAAGCATATTATTAGTGGCTGAGAATCCAAATGTGATTGAGTATTTGATTTCAATTCCTTCGGGTGAGGTTAACATCATTCCTACTCCACTAACTGTTTGAGAGTATGCTTCATCAGCACGTAATGTCTACATGGGTGATGACACATCTAACATAGCCCTTAAGGATTCAATTGTTTCTTTTGAGATCGGGGTTATTTTAGCAATAAAATTTGCAAGGATTTTGACCTTTTTATGGAGTGACAGGACTAGAACTGTATATTGAACTTGTCCAACTCAATTGACCATTTGATCAAACACCTGGATGCTTCTAACTTTTGACAAAATTCTTTTCAATAATGAATCTATTAAGACAACAATTTTATAGGTTTGGAAATATGGATGGAGTTTCTCTGCAATGAAAACTAAGGCTAAAGTAGCCTTCTCTATTCGTACATATCGAATCCCCAAGTCCGTTAGGATCTTATTGATATAGTTTATTAGTTGCAAAATCCCTAATTCTTTTCTGACCAAAACAACATTCAAAGCTATTTCTTAAATTGTCAGGAAAAGATATAATTCCTTATCTTTCTTAGGACAAATTAATAAGGGCATATATGCCAAATATTCTTTCAAATCTTAAAAAACTTGTTAGCACTCATTGATTCACCAAAAATCGTTTACCTTTGTTCTTCTTAATGCCTTGAAGAATGATAAGCATTTCTTAATTAGTTTTACCATAAATCGGGGTAAGGTTACAAGTCGCCGGGTTAACATTTGGATATCTTTTATAGTTTGTGGAGGTTATATATCCATTATTACTTCAATCTTGTTTGAGTTTTCCTCTATTTCGTGTTGTGAGACTATAAAATCCAAAAGCTTACTAGATGTTATACCAAAGATGTACTTGATCAGGTTTAACTTCATTCGTTATGTTCTAATTACATCAAATATTCTACCAAATATGGTCCAGTAGGTATACTTTGATAAGTATATCGTCAACGTACACTTTAATAGTTCTTCCAATACATTGTTAAAATATTTTATTTACCAATCTGTAATATCTTGCTCCAACATTCTTTAAATCGAAAGTCATCACTTTATAACTATTAGTTCACTAGCCTATCATGAATGATGTCATTTCTTCATTTTTTGGATTCATCTAGATTTGGTTATATCCTGAATAAACATCCATAAAACTTAATAGTTGGTGTTTGGATATTGAATCTACCACTGGCCTTTTAGACATGTTTTATTGAATCCTCGGGAGAGAAAAATCATCTTTTGGACATGTTTTATGTACTTATGTGAAATCGACATAGATACTCTATTTTTCGCAACTCTTCTTTATAATGATGATGTTGGATAACCAATTTGGATGATTAACTTCCCTAATGAATCTAGAATCAGTTAACTTCTTGACATCTTTTCAAATAACTATGAGTTTTTTCATGAAGCAATTTCATATCTTCTATCTAACAAGTTTATTTCTAAAAATAAAGTTTAACTTGTGAACAATCATTTTCCTCATAATATATGGTATGTCAGTTAGTTGCCAAGCAAAGATGCCTATGCTACTCCATAGAAATTCTATTAATTTTTTGGTTCAGTTCTTGATTCAATGAAGACTGAATTGGGACATATTTATTTGGGTTATAGGATTTACAGGAATTCGAAACGATGACTCTCTAAGTTGGGCCTATTGGAAAGAGCCTTCATCCTAAATGTCAAATTATATCATCAATTGTGATTGAGTCGAGTCATTGATCTACATTAAATAGCAGTTTCACACAATGGCCCAAACTCCTTTAACTTTTTCAATCCTATATTTAGTTAGAAATTTTTTTTAGATAAAGGTGATCACTCAAAATGTTGTTAGACATGGTCAGCTCAATACAACATTATAAAATGTGGAATGATCTGCTACTAAAAAAGTTAGTATGTGGGAGGTCGTCTTTGGATATGTTCCCATCATAACTTCTAAATGTATAATTTTTTTTATTTGGACTGAATCATTATCTAGCCTGGTCCATTTGATGGGTCCATTATTTACTTTTATGCCCTAACTTCATGAATGTATTGAAGTAGATAATATTTTTTGAGGTTTCATTATTAATAAATACTTATTTCAATTGGTAATTCTTAACTTCATTTGAAATAAGTGTGGTTACAATAAGATGGTTAGAATGAGAGATATTGCATGTGCCATATTGTTATCACTAAAATTAACGACCTCTTTTTACTGTCCCTAATTTCCATCTCTTCTTAGAGCAAGCTTCTTTAGAATAATCCGGAGCTACTAAGTTGGTGGGTTAGGTGAATACCATGTTGTGACCTCCATAACCACTTGATTTTGTGGTTACTTTGGCAGCTCTTCGGTATTCTTGTCTTTTACTGAGATGGACCCAGAATTCTACAAATGCTTTTTGAAATATCCTTTTTGTAATAGGAACTCAATTTTTTATGAAATATTTGATAGTCTTTAGTGTTGTGTCCCATATATTGATGGCAGAGGCAATACTTTGATTAGTCTCTTCTCTTTAAATTCTCAACTTACTTGGACTACTTCAAAAAATTTCTTGTTATGAATTTGTATTAGAATGTTAATTTGGGTTCCAATGAGGAGTGTAAGGTGTAG
The DNA here is from genome assembly GCA_028571085.2 of Nepenthes alata. Classification (NCBI taxonomy): domain Eukaryota; kingdom Viridiplantae; phylum Streptophyta; class Magnoliopsida; order Caryophyllales; family Nepenthaceae; genus Nepenthes; species Nepenthes alata. The sequence goes on along the minus strand of JAOVVI020017643.1, from coordinate 2,062 downwards.
CAACTTATATTTTTTGCAAACACCCGACTAGGTCATCTAGTGCTTAAGATGATCTCGAGTGGGTTGATTACAACCGTTTCTATTTTTTCTCCTTCATTATGTCCTAAATGATTATCAAAATTTGAGCAATCTTACAGTTTGGCTTTCTTTATATCTTTTGCCATAAGGTTGGCTCTGATGATTAACACTATCTTTAAGAATGTCTTGAGATCCTGTTGAACCAAGGATTTTAGAAAATCGCTGGGTTGAAATGTCATACAAAAGGCATTCAACTTCTTTTCATTGGTATACTTTTAGCCTCAACATTGAATCTAACTAAAAAATATTTCAGACACTCATTGGGAGCCTGTCTTATCCTAATAAGGTGCCAATGTTATTTCTATTCCTTCTAATTGGAGGAAAAGCAGGATAGGAGTTAGTTGCTAATTCATGAAAAGTTTCAATAGAATTTGGGTATAACCTGTAAAACTAAATTCTTACATCCCCCTTTAAGGTTAAAGGAAAATAGATGCAAAGTGCAGCATTCTCCAAATTTTAGAAGTTTAGCAGTATGTAGAAGTCGTATAAACGATCCATTGAATCAGTGCTTCCATCATAAGACTTTAATACTAGTATTTTAAATTTATGATAGAGTCGATACTTCTTGATATTTGAGGTGAATAGAAAACCCGCTACTTTATTGTCTTAATTTGTTCATTCACTTCAAAAGTAGAGACGATTCCTTTTGTATTGAGGAATATCTTCAACTTTAAATCATTGGTAGATATGTTGAGTATGTACTTATCGAGGAGGTTTTAGGGTATGCTACTATATGACCCTTCCTCTCAAATAGAAGAGCATCTAGAATTTTGAGTATATTAAAGATTCGATTGTTTAAAACTTTCTTTCATGATCTTAAAGTTTATATGTTTTTTGAGTTGAGAAGAAATAACGCGACTGTGTCTTGAGAGCTACGGACGTCTTTGGTTAAGAGTGGCTCCTCCTTGAAGTGGGAGGTTTAGACTTGTGGATGAAGTACCTTAACCCTTCAAGTCTTGTCCTCAAATTTGTCGCAGAGAAATTTTAACATCTTTAACATATCCTATATCTGAGTGGTTAAGACTTCAATGTCTAAAATGGTCGTTGAGTAAGCAGTTTAATGACTATCTTTTTCTAGGAGAATGTTAAGAGGGGGGGCATCATTTGATGGTTGGTTGGATTGTCCATATCCTCTTGTATTTACCATCATTTTGGGATTTGTCAAAGAGTGTGAGTTATTAGGGTTTTTGAGATGGTATGATTTGAATCAGGCAAGAATGAGTGGCTTGACTGTGTTTTCCATAAATGGTGCCAATGATACGTATTTAAAATTTGAATTGTAATTCAAATGAATTCGGGTTAAAGTATTTAATATTTTATTCAAGTCATGCACAATATAACGTCAAACAAGAGTGAAAGGATATGAAACTCATTTTTGATATATTCTCTAATACTTAAATCAATAACTTTTCTTTAAATATGGAAAGTAAGAAAGGCTAAGAGGAAATGAGAGAGACAGATGGAGAACTTGACTCCATAATATGCGAAAAATAGGTATTTAGAGAGTTTTACTTTATTCTTGTTTTTTGACTCATATCTTATTTTTCGAAAAACATAGACGTACTTATGGTTACATCGTCAATTGATAACAGTTTTCTAAGAAAATATAATTGACCACAATTTGAGTGGTTATACTAGTTAAAAATTTAATAGTTCAACTGTCATTATGTATACTTTAAATGAGAGGTTTTTCGAAGGTAGTTTATTCGATAATGATGCTGAGTAATTTATCTTAATTTGAAGATCCTTACTTGTTTTGACTGTAGGGTATATTAATCATTCACTTAACCATTCGACTAACTTAACTATTTGGTTTAGTTAACTGTTCGATATAATTGATTGTCAAGTTTTATTAACCGTTCGATTTGTCATTCGAATATCAAACCATTCAGTTTTACAATCTAATCTTTTTTTGTATCTTTTTGGCCACTTAGTTATCCTTTTAATTTTGATTTCTTTTAGACAAGACGGTGATTTATTCTTC
>JAOVVI020017642.1:0-10559 GCA_028571085.2 Nepenthes alata | reverse complement strand
AAATGGGTGCCAGTCAGACAGAAAAATCCAGAAAATGATGACAACGATCGTACACGCACACAACAAAGAAAAGAAGAGAACTGAAAAAATACAATTTTAAGTAAAAATTTTCTTCTGAATATGAGGAAGAAAATTACGGAACACTTAATTTAGTAAATTTCACTAAATAAATTTGGTCACAAAAACTCTTGGAGGATAGAAAATAGAGTACAAGAGCAAAAAAATGATGACTCATTATTTTTCTCTACTTCTTCACTTTATTCCTCACTACTCAACATTCAGCATACATACATACATATATATATATATATATATATATAAGTACCAGGCGACCACCTGCTCTGTAAGGCGGTTGCGTGCATTATAGAGCCTGCTACCTGCTCTGTAAGATGGTTGCGTGCACTATAGAACCTGCTACCTGCTCTATAAGGTGGTTTCGTGCACTATAGAGCCTACTATCTACTATACAAAATTGTCTTCCTGCTGAGTGCAGTTGACCTACTCTGTAGAATCGGCTGCCAATTCTAGAAAGTCAACTTTATTTTCTGCAAATTTAGTTATTTGCGCAAACTTAGATGACCAACTTTTTGAGACAAATTGTCCTGGGCCATCAGTTAGTGTCTTCGGTCGTTAGTCTGTCTTCGGCCGTTAGACAGTATTTTGCCTTGTGACTTCATCCTGACGGCACCACTCTAGCAAGTTTATTACTCTGGTCAGTCAGATATGAACTAATATGAGAATAACTCATATCCCAATACTTAGAATGTGAATTTTAGTTTCTACCACATGTTTCAAACAGTGCGAGGGGCGCTGCGATGCATCCCCTTTGTGGCGCCCATACGACGCAATGTCGTAGCTATCAAATGGAGATTCAACATTCTTCGTTAATCTTTTTATTTAAAAAAAAATATTTTATTTTATTTTTCTAATAACAAAAAAACGAAAGGTGTTGGATCTCGATCTAATGATTGTAATGCGGCATCGTATACGTGCTATACGGAACCATATCGCAGCGCTCCCGTTCTCGTTTCAAACAATTTGGACAATTAAATTATCATTTTTTAAAATATTTTTTAAAAATATTATTTAATTATTATAGATAATTAATATAGACAATTTAATATATAATATTAGTATATTAAATGTCTGTATTTAACTTAATATTCCTGTCGGGTCAAGTGCCAGTAAGGCCCAAGGAAATGCCAGGCCCAATTCATGAAGCAACAGCTCGAACGACCGACTTAGCGCAATGTCCAGAACAGCCTACGTGATGGCCCAGTGCTCGCAGCCAATCGGTATCGCTTGCAACCCATCAATGCATCTGAAGGGCAGTAGAAACAGCGCAGAGGAGACGAGCCAATGAGGAGAAGGTTAGCGCTGCCAGTCACGGCCCACGCCGCTGCCTGTAATTCTTTGGCCAATCCCAACGTGAGAGATAGACCAGACGTGACTTGTGACACACAGCGGTCTTCCCTCCACCACAAGGAGACAACCGATACGCCGGTGACCACTACTGGGCAACGGTCGATGAATCCCAACAGGGAGGATTCTCACGCCTAAAACTCCAAAGGGAGGAGCCCATAAATTCCCTCTCCTTTCACTGGAAAGAGAGGGAGAACAAATCAGATTCCAGGCATTCAACCTAGTATTGTGCAGTGAGACACTCACTCCAGAGTAAAAACTCCCGACTTAGTGCCCAAATCCAACTCCGATAGCCTTATTCAGACTACAAGATTGAGCCACCATCTGTGGTGCAAACAGGGAGCCAGGCCTCTCACAAAGCACTCATCAATCTCCATCTGTGTCCTTTTCCGTTTATTGCAAAAAGTTGTTAATTTGAGTATCGGAGTATTTTCGATGGGAAAAATTTTGCTGGGCCTCTGACCTCTTGTTTATAATTTGTGTTATGCAGGTTCCATGTTCACAGCGCTGGAGACCGGACCAGTTTGAGATTCTACCCGGACCAAAAATTTAAAGGTTTCCTTATTCGTACGACAACCGGAGACCCGAGACGCAATATTGGCGTCGTCTGTGAAAACGCAACAAAAAGTCTAATGTCTCCTTCCAACACTCACTCCCCCACAATAAGATGGTCAACACCATGGCACAAGCCAGTGCCCTAGCAAGAGATGCAGTCGCTCGCGCGACGACCCCTTACTGGGTAGTCGTGCTAACGTCCGCCCAGGGCGTGACATTCATCGCCTAACTGCAGACATTGGTGATATGAGGTGAATGATTCAGGTGCTCTGCAACCAGACGAGCATACCATGGATAAGGGCTGCTCCTCCAGCATCCCAAGTGTCATCTTTCAGGTGGGGAAGGCGTCGCACAAGAGAAGGTCAGATCGGCCTGACGACATCAAGACCCAGGCGGCCTCTGGCAGCAGGGCCCGACCTGTGGCTGGAAGCCACCCTAGCTGGGACAAGCGAGAGAAGAGCTTAGAGCGGCGTAACCCCCGTCACTCCTATGGAAAAAGGAGGCAAATGGCCACGAACTTGGACAATCCAGCTTTCACACTTTGGCTTCACCAACATTATCACTCCGCTCCTTCATCAACATCAACTTTTGGCCTTAATATCATCATCAACTTTGGCTTTCTTCTCCTTGAACCCACAATTCTACTTCGGCATCACCAACACACAAACCCACTCCGGCCTTTAAGCCCACTTTGGCCTCACTTCACACACAATGCACTCCGGCCTTCAAATTCATAGGACACATTCCGATTTCAAAACATGCTCAAGGCTGGTTTAGAACTTCACCTCAAGGCCGGTTTGAAAATTCACCTCATGGCCGGTTTGGAACTTTACCTCAAGGCCGATTTGGATTACATCATCGAAGGGGCCGGTTTCATTTTCTTATCACAAGACCGGTTGTGATTTTCATGGTGTGGAGGCCGGACTTGATTTTCTTCACACAAGGCCGGTTTAGATTTTCTTGCTTAAAGTGGCTGGTCTTGATTCTCAAGGATGGAGCCGGACTTGTTTTGCACTAAGGGATAACCGAACTTCTTTTACACTATGGGAAGGCCGAACTTCTTTTCGTCAAGCAAGGGCCAAACTTATTTTCATCTTATGGCCGATTTACTTTTCTTATTACATTTTTCGGCCAACTAGCATTGACCGGATAACCTTCAATTTTCCTCGATTCCTTGATTATATTGACTCGATGACTGGGACTTTCTATGTTTTAGAATCTGGGCCGTTACAATCTCCCCCACTTATAGGAATTTCGTCCTTGAAATTTGACGATCCTCACAATCTCATAATTATAGGTATTCTCTCTTGCATCCGAAAGTTATTCCCTCAGACAAGGATTACTCTAGGAAACCTCAAGCATTTGAATCATCCTAATCCTCATCACAAAACAAATCTTTAGCCTCTCAGAATGACTCAACCCAGACATTTACGGATTTCTCAACCATTGATACAAGGAAGACCTTATAACAATCCTCAAAATTGCAAGAGCAACCTACACTAATGCTAGCCATTTCTCCAATTTAATACGATACTTCAAATGAATCCAATGAACGTCCACTTTAGTTTATTCCAAGCTTCAAAAGAATTCGATCACTGGGACCTTAACCTTACTCTTAAATTTCTGAGTCATGGGTTCACAACGCGTAAATCAACAAAACAAACATCATACATACTAAAACATAAGTTCATAAGAATGTCAGATATACTCGCATTGCAAACATGCATAAACATGAACTTAAAACAAAGGGTGAGTACTCTTTCCAGGATTTCTTTTACTTCGCTTTGAACTGTTGGTCTTCCTTTACGAGAAAACTTTATTGAGTGCCTTTTTCTCATGTTTCTCTAGTTCTTATTTATAGGCCCTTGGGTCTGGCAACCGTTATTTATGGCTCTGCATATCTAAAGAGTTTTCTTATTTGTGGCTCTACATTTCCAAAGAGTTTCCTTATTAATTCCAGGTCAATTAGTTTATTTATGACTCTGCATTCCAAAAGAGTTTCCTCATTAATTTTTGGTCAACTGACCTTGACCAGATTTAAGTTTCTCATTTAAACACATTCTGGTCAACTATCGGGCGTTGACCAGATTACTTTCCTCTTTCCCGTCCTTCCTTCCATTCACGTTTTTCGGTCAACAATTTACGTTGACCAGATTACCCTTTCTTCACGCCTTCCGGTCAACACTTGTTGACCGGATTACTATGCTTAACTCGTTTCACGTTTTCCAGTCAATATTTTACGTTGACCAGATTACTCCTTCTTCACACCTCCCGGTCAACACTTGTTGACCGGATTACTATCCTTAACTCGTTTTCTCTACTAGATTATTTTAACTTGACATCGGGGATTTTTCTATATTCTAGGATCTGGGCCATTACAATAATCACGTCAATCAATCGAGTGGTCAACTCTTCCTTGACTTCTCTTCACATTTTCCGGTCTCCTTCTTACCCTGATTAGCCTTTAATTCTTTTAAATGTTCTTCCTTCATTTTCGGTAAACAAGCATTGACCAGATTAGGTTTCTCTTTCGTATTTCCGATCAACTGGCATTGACCGGATTTAGTTGCTCCTTCTTACACATTTCGGTCAACTAGAGATGACAAGATTTTACTTACCTTTAATTTTTTCCTTCAATATCAATCCAGCCTTCACACTTTGGCTTCACCAGCACTATCACTCCGGCCTCCACACTATACCACATCACTTCATCCATTACCTTCTCATCAACTTCAGCCATCATCTTCTCACCAACTTCGGCCATCATCTTCTCATCAACCTTGGCCATCATCTTCTTACCAACTTCGGCCATCATCTTCTCATCAACTTCGGCTTCCATTTCTTTATTAACTCTGGCTCCTTCATCAACAATTCTACTCCGGCCTCACCAACACACAAAGCCACTCCGGCCTTCAAGGCCACTTCGGCCTCACTTCACACACAATGCACTCCGGCCTTCAAGGCCAGTTCGGCCTCACTTCACACACAATGCACTCCGACCTTCAAGTCCACTTTGGCCTCACTTCACACACAATGCACTCCGGCCTTCAAATTCATGGGATAAATTTTGATTTCAAAACATGCTCTAAGGCCGATTTTAACTTCATGGGACACTTGCCGATTTCAAATTACACTTTGGGGCCGGTTTCAATTTCACACCTTAGGGCCGGTTTGGAACTTCACCTTAAGGCCGGTTTAGAACTTCACCTCAAGGTCAGTTTGGAACTTCACCTCAAGGCCGGTTTAAATTTTCTCCTTAGGATCAGTTTACTTTTCTTATTACATTTTTTGGTCAACTGGCGTTGACCAGATAACCTTCAATTTCCCTCGATTCCTTGATTATATTGACTCGATGACTGGGACTTTCTATATTTTAGAATATGGGCCGTTATACTACTATTCTTGCAAAGGCCTTCACAGTGATTGTTCAGGATCCGAAGGCATCGCCAAATTTCATGGAAGGTACTCTTTCTATTTGTGGAGTTCTTGCATCTATCTTATTTGATTCAGGGTCTACCTACTCCTTTATTTCTCCATGGTTTGCATACTGTGTTGTAACTGTCCCATGTATATTGGATTATGAATTGTCTGTGTGTACCCCCATTGGATCCCTTATGATTATCGATATTGTTTATCCTGGATGTGTGGTGGAGATGAATGGGAAATGTTTGGTTGTGGATTTGGTATTGTTGAACATTGGTGATTTTGATGTAATTCTGGGGATAGAGTGGCTCGCTAAATACCACGCCAGTATTGATTATTTTCTGAAGAGGGTTTGTTTTGATATTCCTGGGATGGAGTCCTTTTTCTTCCAAGGTATTAGGAAGAAGGAGATGCTTGTGTTGATTTCTACTTGTATGCCAAGCATCTGATGAAAAGTGGGTGTAAAGCTTACTTGGCATATGCCTGCACCACTGTGAGTCGTAGTGTACCGGCTAAGGACATCCTAGTCATTTTTTTATTTTGAGGATGTATTTCCTGAGGAGTTACCTCGATTGCCCCCACACCGGAAGATTGAGTTTAAAATTGCTATTATTCCCGGTGTTAGTTCGCTTTCTCAGGCCCTATATCGTATGGCTCCAGCTGAATTAAAATAGTCAAAGTTGTAATTGTAGGAATTGTTAGATAAGGGTTTTATCAGGCCAAGTGTGTCTCCTTGGGAAGCACCAATATAAAGGAAGAAAGATGGGTTTTTGCGGCTATATGTCGATTATCGTGAGTTGAACAAAATCACAATTAAGGATAAATATTTTCTGCCCGTATTGATAATTTATTTGATCAGTTGCAAGGATCTCGGGTGTCCTCAAAAATTAATTTGAGGTCTGGCTATTATCAGTTTTGGATTAAGCTAGAGGATGTGGCTAAGACTGATTTTCTGACACGTTATGGCCACTATGAGTTTCTTGTTATGCCTTTTGGCCTTACAAATGCTCCAGTTACTTTTATGGCTATGATGAATAGGGTATTCATGCCATATCTGGATAAATTTGTGATGGTTTTTATCGATGATATCCTAATCTGTTCAAAAGACTATGAGGAGTATGAAACTCACTTGAGAATAGTACTTCAAGTGCTCCATGAAGAAAAGTTGTATGCTAAGCTGGGTAAATGTAAATTCTGGCTGGAGAAGGTGATGTTTTTGGGGCATGTAATTTCTGATAGTGGTATTTCTGTGGATCCAAAAAAGGTAGAGGCTATTACAAACTCGAGTAGGCTGACTTCTATGATTGAAGTTAGAGGCTTTTTGGGCATGGCAAGTTATTACAGGCAATTTGTAGAGAATTTTTCACAGATTGCTATGCCCCTTGCTCAATTACTGAAGAAGGATGTTAAGTTTGAATGGACTGAGAAATGTGATTAGAGGTTTTAGGAGCAGAAGGATCGTTTGACTACGGATGCAGTATTGGTTATTCCAGAGGGTTCAGGAGGCTTTGAGGTGTACTGTGACGCCTAAAAGGCAAGTTTGGGTTGTGTATTGATGTATCATGGTAAATTTATAACTTATAGGTCTAGACAACTAAAACTACATGAGAAGAACTACCTGGCCCACGATCTGGAGCTAGCTCTGTGGTGTTTGCCTTAAAAGTTTGGAGACATTATTTGTATAGTGAAAAGTTCCTTGTGTATTCTGATCCAAAATGTCTGAAGTATCTATTTTCTCAGAAGGAGCTTAATATGAGGCAAAGGAGGTGGCTTGATTTCTTAAAGACTTATGACTGTGAGATACAATATAAGTTAGGGAAGGCCAATGTGGTTGCGGATGTATTAAGTCGTCGATCGGGGTATGTGGCTCAATTGCAAATCAAGTAAATGAAAATGTTGGATTATTTGAAGCAATGTGATATCCAATGTTATGCTAAGAGTGATAGGATTCTCCTGTCTAATCTTTAAATCCTATCGGAGGTAGTTAATGTGGTAAAGGAGAAGCAAGTAAATGATCCGTTCCTTGTGGATATTATAAGTGATCTGAGTAGGGACTCTCGAGCTGATTTCAATGTTTAGACTGATGGAGTATTCAGGTTTAGAGACCGACTATGTGTACCGGATGATAGGAATTTGAAAGAAAAGATTTTGAAGGAAGCCCACCGGTCTAGATATACCATCCACCCCGGAACGAACAAAATGTATCAAGACTTGAAGAAAACTTTCTGGTGGAGGAACATGAAGAGAGATATTATGGCTTATGTGGAGAAATGTCTTATGTGTCAGCAATTGAAGGCTAAAAGGATGAAACCTTCTGGATTATTACAGCCTATGCCGATCCTGAGCTAGAAATGGGAAGATATTACTATGGATTTTGTATCAGGTTTACCGAGGACCCCTAGGAATCATGACGCCATTTGGGTTATAGTTGATCGGCTGACAAAATCAGCCCACTTCTTGACGATTAGGACAACCTATTCACGTGACAGACTGGTCCAATTATATGTGAATGAGATTGTGAGACTTCATAAATTTCCTACCTCCATTGTATCTGATAGAGATCCCTATTTTGTCTCAAGGTTTTTGAAAGTTTGCATAGGGAATTGGGGACAGAGCTGAAATTTAGTACTGTGTATCACCCCCAGACTGATGGCCAATCTAAACGTACCATTTAGATTGTTGAGGATATGTTGAGGGCCTCTGTATTGGAAATGAAAGGAACTCGGGACACTTATCTGGCACTGGCTGAATTTTCTTATAATAATAGTTATCAAGCTAGTATCGACATGGCATCTTTTGAGGCTTTGTATGGGAGAAAATGTAGGTCGTCGATTCACTGGGAGGAGACTGGAGATAAAAGGATTTTGGTCCCTGAGATTGTGAAGAAAATGGCAGAGAAAATTAAACTGATCCACGATAATTTGAAGGTGGCTCAAAGTAGATAGAAAAATTATGCAGATAGGAGGAGGATATAATTGAGAACTTATTTTTCTAAAAGTCTCACTGTCCAAGGGAACATTCCAGTTCAAAGTGAAGGGAAAACTAAAACCACGATTCATTGGTCCTTTTGAGATTCTAGAAAGGATTGGGGAGGTAGCCTGCATTTTGGCGTTACCACCATGTCTGACGGGCGTACATGATGTATTTCATGTATGATGCTTTGGAAGTACATCCACGATCCTGCGCATGTGATTGAATATGGATCCTTGACTATCAACAAGGATTTATTCTATATCAAGGAGTCGCTATAGATTTTGGATCGAAAGGATCAGAGGTTACGCACAAAAACCATTCCCCTGGTGAAAGTACTTTGGAGGAATCATTCACCGGAGGTGGCCACTTGGGAGCTCGAAGAAGAAATTCGAAGCAAATATCCCCACTTGTTTTCTTGAGGTATGTAGCTCTGTATAATTTTGAGGACAAAATTTCCTTAAGTGGGGGAAAGTGTGAGGCCCTGAACCTGAAACATCATAATTTAAGGGTAATTAAAATAATAGTAATCAAGATGAGGCTGAACATGCATTGAAGAAAGAGTTTCAGAAGCAAAAAGTATGGAATGCTGGCTGTTGTATACTGATCTGACGCACAGCAGTCGGGCACCTGCCGTGGGCTCGAGCGCGACAGCAAGTGCCAAAATCTAGTAAGGGTGTGCTCGTCGGGTGCCTGCTGCACGCTCGAGCGAGGCCTCGGTAGAAACCACGCGATCGCTGTGCGCGCGAGTGAGGCCTGACAGAAACCCTGCGCTCGAGTCACGGTATATTCTGAAACTAACTGAAGAGTTATTATGAAACTTTAACTGATTTTTGAAATTGAAAAGGGTTTTCGGTTATGAAATAAAAAGAAAAAAATATTTCTGATACTGTTAATTAGGACCCATGACTGAGATACAATCAGGTTAAGTTCTCCGACATGCCATAGAATGTTATGGTGGTAATCGAGGATAACTCTGTCCATTGAGTTATATGTGGTCCGTCCTACCTCAAGCTGTTAACCTAGATGGTAGTTTACTATTTTTGGCTAGTGTACTGTACTGAATCCCACAAGAAGGGATGTCCCACGAAACAGGATGATTGTTTCTGGCCTTAGATTGTTTGGAGTGAACATAATCTATCCTCGATTATTCGTCCCCTCTGCTAGTAGGATCTACTGGTAGGCTCCTTTACTGGTAGAAAAGAGTTTTCTATAACTCACAGATTTGATATCGAATTCTAATTTCTGACTTCTGTTTCATTATTTCTGATTTACAAAGATTGATTTTGTTATATTGAGCCATCTCTGCTTTCATGTACTATTCTGCCACCGTCACGAGTAAGTACTTTATTGCTATTGTTCATCTGCACACATGTCCTGCATGGAAGCATATTTTACTATCTTATGATTTTTTAAGATTGATTTAATGTCAAATTAGGCTTATTCTATTTCCTTGAACCGTCCTGACCTTAAATGCTTTTATGCTTTAATATAAATGCATCACTGTTCTGGATTCTAAGACCCACTGCATATTTTAGTACCTTGATGGGCCTCGGCTCACTGTTTACTATTTTTTTCCTCCAGATGAGACTGTAGAGCTGGTACCTGACGAGAAGGAGTGAATTAGAGCTTAGTCTGAGGACTTTCGAGAATCTGAAGTATTTTGGAGTCACTCAAAGGAAACAGTTGGATGTAAAGACCTGATTTTGACTTATGGTTTTGTACATGGTTATTTATGTATATATATGGGTTATGTATAGAAATTAGATAATGCATGTGATGAATTGGAAATTATGCTTATACAGGTTTGTAGTTCTGAATTTGTTATATTCTTTCTGGTTTCTCTACAATCCTAGTTGGCATCTCTTATCTGGATTCTAATATAGTTGATTGGATTGTTGAATTAATGCCATGGATGGCATCTGTGGTCCTATGAAAGCATGTTGTAGGAAAATTGTTGTATTGATAGATAGTTGTGTGCTTATACTGGTTTGTATATAGGTTTTGTACAGGTTCATATTTTATTTAGCCCAGTTTTAGGGAAACCTTTGCCCATTTTTTTCCTAGAACTTTAAGTGAGTCTTGGGCTTTGGTTACTATTCTAAATGACGGAATTAATTGAGGAAAAAAAACCTTTCCATCACAACCATCCCTCTCGTGAAGGTCTTGTGGAAGAATCACTCCTGCGA
>JAOVVI020017641.1:0-10559 GCA_028571085.2 Nepenthes alata | reverse complement strand
TGGATCTGGATTACTGAACGAATTAATGAGCTGCTTGATCGTGCTTGGTAGATTAAATTGAAGTGGGTCCAGTCTTCGTTATTTCGAACTAGGATCCTGCACACTACTCTTAGGGTTCGACCTGGATACATATAACCCAGCGCAGTGGAGCAAAACCTAAACCCCTTGCTGACCGTTAGCCATCAAACTCATGAGTACAAGAAATACAACAATACACAATGTTTTTAACGTGAAAAATCCTTTACAACTAAGGGAAAAACTACGTGATAAATTCCGAACAAATTCATTATAAAAGTTCCAGTTACAAAGAATCCCTTTCGGAATCTCTTTCGAAATTTCTTCACTATAATTTCGAATAAAGCATGATTGATTATAACACCTTCAATACACCCAACAACCTAAAAAAAAAAAAATACAACGAAAAATAAGATTAACTAAACGAAAATACACTCTGGTAATCACCTTTAGAACAACGTACCCGACTTTGACGAAGAACAGAACTCAAATCGAACCTCAACTGGGTGCCGAACCTATTCCTCTTCTTTCTCTCTATGTGGCACTCATTGCATGAGAACAATTTCGGAATTAACCCTAAAATGCGTTGGGCACATTTTATACTGTGAACCACATTTAAGCGTTCATTAGGCGCACCTCGGTGCGGGCCCCATTGGAAACGGCACTCGAGTGCCCCTTTTAGAATTGGCACCTCAGGTGCCCCTCGAGCATGCCTCAAGCTCACCCCTTTGGCATTTAGTGCTTCAGGTGCTCGTCACGGGTACGAACACCACAATTTTTGCACGATCCTCCAATGACTATCCATTTATTGTTGGAACTCACAAGGGAGTAACTAAAATCTAACAACCACAACTAACAAACAAGAGGTTTGAGGTTGGCAGGACTCACTCCCCGATTTATCTTCCGACATTTAAGTCAAAAATCTTTCTTAACTGGATAGAAAGATGGGAGGAATGTAAAGTAATACTTAGATGCATGTACGAGGGGATTGAGTATTGGTTGGAGGACTTTGCTCCAGTAGTGTGATTAGCAGGTGAGTGGCTTAGAGAATAAAGTGCGCCTGACTGGGAGTAGTTTAGAAAGTGAAGTACACTCGATTGGGGAGTAGCTTAGAGAGATAGAAGTCTGTGTTTTGTAGGGTGCACTTGGCTGGGGAGCGACTTAAAGAGTAAAATGCGCTTGACTGGGGGGTGGTTTTGAGAGATGGATAACCGTGCTCCGTAGGATGCGCTTAGTTAGGGAGCGGCTTAGAAAGTAAAATGAACTTGACTGGGGAGCGGCTTAGAGAGATGAAAGGCTGTGCTCTGTAGGATGCACTCGGCTAGGGGGCGACTTAGAGAGTGAAGTCCGCTTGATTGGGGAGCAGCTTTGAGAGACAAATGGCTGTGCTCCGTAGAGTGCATTCAGTTAGGGAGTGGCTTAGAGAGTGAAGTGCGCTCAATTGGAAAGCAACTTTGAGGTGCGCCTAGGTGAGTGGGTGGCCTAAAAGGAAAAAAATATGATCGTCTGAGTATGCCAAAGAGAGAGATCCATCGTATAGTCATCTAGCTTCCTGGTGGTGGGACTGATCACTCGAACGACATGTGGGTCGCCAAATCTTCAAAGAGTCTTTAAGAGGAGGATCCCCATGGATCGATCCTGAGAGGGAGATGCTTTCTCCTCGCATTAGTCTCTAGAGCTCTTCCCCTTCCTCCATGAGTTGTGTCTCTCTCCCCCCGTGGAAAATGTGAGGTGGTTTTCAAAGAGGGCGCTAGTTAGTACTCCTTGGGTTCTCCAACTTCACGCTTGTAAGTGGCCGACGGTATGCGCCTGTCATTACTGCTCTGAACTGCCAAGATTCTCATTGTGACAGTTTGGCTATTGCCACCCGCGGGTTGTCCCTTTGCAGGCATAGGGGACTACCTGGTGGCTATGGTCGTTGAGATTTTGTTGGTTGAGTTGGAGTTGACTGTGCCGTGTTGGTGGGCCTGTCCTGCGATGGGCTTCAGCTGTCCGCGTGGCATCGCTCCGCCTAAGGCGACACCAGTTTGAGCCTTCTGCGGCTAGCTTTAGGCCTTAGGTTTTGCGGAGCTTTCATTGGGCTGTTGCTTCTTAGGTGCCTTTTTTGCAAGTTGTACTCTGGGTTGGCTCACTAGATATCGGACCCATCACTAGTCCCTCATGTCGGGAGGTTTAAAATTTTAACTCCCAGCATGTTCTGATGGGACGTTGCCTGCAGGTTTGCGCGCTTTCCCTTCCTAGGCACGTTCCTTTCCATGGTGCTTTGCAGATCTTACTCATGTTCGGCAAGATTTGGTGCCGATTTGATTGATATTCCATCCATCCTCACTGAGAGAGCGTTTCTGTCTCGGTATAGCAAGTACCATATCCCGAGCACTGTCTAGTACACGGTGCCTAGTGTTGATGATGTGGCTTACTCTCCTCGTCAAGGGTGCATAACTATCTACGAGGAATATTTGAAAGCTGGTCTTTGCATACCTTTTGTGATGGAGTTGTGTGAGATCTTGAGGGTGCTGGAAATCCCTATGGCTCGCCTCTATTTGAATACTGTTCGATATCTAGTAACACTGTGCAGCTTCTTTTGCATAAAGGGTCGCTCCCTAGATACCCGGTCTGTGAAGGTGATCTTTTGGTTCAACCAAGAGGCCGACTGGGCCTCTTTCACTCCCTGCGCAAAGTTCAAAATTAGTAGGGGGAACTCGAGCTTGATAAAGGGCCGGAAAGAGTGCTTTTTTTCATGGTGGTTGATGCCGACTGAAAATTCTTGAATAAATGGGATAGGGTCAACAGTATCTATGTTGATGACGTGCTGAAGGATGAAGAGTGGAGGGCGCAAATATAGACAAGGCTCGTCGAGGAGCACGCTGACGCCTTGCGCCACACTAACCATTGGGTCTCCTAGAGTGCGCTGGATGATGTGCAGTGGGAGGTCTGGACAGAGGGGGACGATGCTTTTGCCTCACTGTCCCATTGTCCCATGAGAAAGTAGAGGGACTCGCTTTCTCGAGACTCTCCTAAGCGGGCTTTTGGCGAGGCAATTCCTCCGTCACTCACCCTTTCTGAAGAATGCCGGAAGATCGACGTGGCCTGCACAAGGGCGTCTGCTCCGGTTGCTGGCGAATCCTTAAGGAGGCTAGGCTTGGATGAGTCTTCATCGGATGACCTAGGCTTTGGCGAATCATCTGGAGAGGTTGAGAGCAGCGAACCCCCAACGAGTGTTGCTGCCGGAATGGGGGACCCATTGGTTGGCAGGCCAGGCGAACTGATCGTTGCCGCAGCCGCAATCGAGTGTAGGATCCTGATCATGGTGGCTTCTTCTCCGGAAGTATCTGCTTTTGCCTCTCCCACCATTTTTGTGTAGGAGGATGTTGGTAGTGGCCAGGTGGATGAAAAAGTAACTGGAGACGATCTTGAGGCCGAGGTTGCCGTTGAGGGAGTGCCCCGCTGGGAAGTGCCAACACCTGAGCCCCTAGGCACCTCGGGCGTGCTGGCTCCTCCTCCCGGCTTTGTGGTGCCTTTGGTCTTTTATACGAAACCTTTGCGGTGCCTTTGGTCTTTTATACGAAACCTTTGCGGTGCCTGCCGCTTCCAACTTGAATTGGAGCCGAGAATTCTCTAGGCCTATCACATCAGAGAGGGCCGTCTAATAGTGAGGTATCCTTGTTGCAAATTTCTTTGGTTCTGCGGCCTTGCTTTTTGCTTTTTGTCGCAAATGTAGATGGCATTCACTTCAATAGGCGGATTGCTGCCTTGGCGGTTCTAGGCTTCCCTATTGGTTTCCTTAATCCAAGGGAAGCTGGAGCTCCATGCCGAGGTGACTTAGTGGACCTCTTGGAGACAGAAGAGGGGCCTGCACCACATTCATTTGGGGCCCCCCGACCATAGGATTGTCGCCCGCTCGGGAGATAGGAATTTTGTATCTCTGAAGTGGACCGATGCCCTTTGTTGTACATTTTAATTCTTCAATAAATCAACTAGATTGTTTTAATCATTGTTGCTGATATCTTTGAGCATATGTCGATTCGTCTTTGTCTAACATTGGTTCTATTTGTCGATTAAGCGTTATTACTATCATCGACGGGCTTAGATGGATGCTTTTGTCTGATTGCGCTCATTTCCTGGCGGGGAAGTCGCAGCACTTCGACTTTCTAGTGTGGTGCTATTTCCTACGGGAGGACATCGTAGCATGTTTGTTGGTGAGCTTCACTGAGGCCGACTAAGTATGGTTGCCATAGTCGCCGAGCTCTGATGTAGTCTAGGTTATGGCCTGTATGGGATATCGGTGCTCGGTCCTCTTTGTGGACATTGTCGCGTTTATGCGTCTGAACTTAATCCTCTGACCATTTCTAACTGATGGTACTCATCCCCATAGAATGGAGTTGTCATACACATGCTAAAAAATCCCCTAAGGTTTTTATGGCCACTTTGCTGGACGGGTCTAACTTTACTCTACGAGCTCCCCGGGCTGTGCTGTTCGACCTCGTTTGGGTTGTTTGGTTGTTGAAATCGAGGTTTATGGTTTGACCTCATCTAGGCCACTCGGTTGCTGGAACCGAGGTTCTTTGACTGGATCACTATCGGTTGTATTACAGGTGAAGGATTTCATCTGACTTAGGGGCAGTCTAGACCTTTCAATTAATGCAGTCACACAGGCCTTCAGACAATTGACATGATGAATGAAGCAGATAATTATTTTATTAAGTTAAATGTGTTTATGACATTCAGGCAATTCGCATGGATGCATTTGACTTACCTGCGCTTGGCGGTGGTCCGTGGATAGTGCGTCTGGAGATAGGTGACGTTCCATGCCCTCGGGACTGGTGTTCCGTTCTGGGTGCGTAGCTTGTACGCCTCCTTGCGGAGGATTTTTAAGACTAGGAACGACCTTTTCCAATTGGGAGATAATTTGTTCCTGTCGGCTGTTTTGCCGGTTACCTCTCTGTTTCATAGAACTAAGTCCCCCACCTTGGATTGGCGTACTTTTAGCTTTCGATCATAGGACCGAGCGATCCGTTACTGAGAAGCTGCCGTGCGTAGCCTTGCTGTGTCTCAGGCTTCTTTAAGCAGGTTGAGATACTTTTTGAGTTGTTGGGAATTGCTTAGTAGGTTGAAGCTCTTGGGTCGGAGGTCGGGTAGACTAATCTTCACAGGGGCAGCCACTTCAACTCCACAGCATAAATTGAAAGGTGCGTCACATGTGGTAGGTTCCCTCGGTGCTTCCGACAGGACTGCAACATGGAAGGTGGTTCGTCCACCCAGAAGCCTCTTGTGTCCTCTAGCTCCGTCTTCAACCTATGCATCTCGGTCCGGTTTGTGGCTCCCACTTGCCTGCTTGCTTGCGGATGGACGACAGAAGTGTGAAATGGCCATATTTCCTAACTTTGACAGTTCTAGGTGAAGCATTAACTAGCAAATGGGATTTTGTTGTCGGCAACTATGCCCTCGGAAATCTTAAATCTACATGTAATGCTCTGTCGAGCGAATTCAATGGCATTCTACTCCGAGATCCGTGCCAATGGGGTGGCTTCTGCCCGGAGGCGTCGAGAAATGGCTTGGCGAAGCTGAGCTCTCGCTGCGCGAACGGTCATGGTGATTGTGGGGTCCGCAACTCTGCGTGCGGATGATGTGGAGAATGTCGCCACAGACTTTACAGTTTTTGCACTTCTTTACAAATGACACGGCATCCTTTTTCATTGCCGGTCAGCAGCTACTTTGTCGCATGATTTTAAATGCTGGGTTCTTACTGACGGCATGTGACCCACGGATGTCGATGTGTACCCCGCTTGGCGCATAGTCAACCTCTTCTGGTATGGGACACCATATGTAAGAGATTTGTTATCCTTGTCAGTAGAATCTACCATCCATGATGGTGCACCAGCTTGCTGTCTTTTTTATGCACTTGGCGTCGTCGAGACCTTGGAAACCCAGTAGAGTGCGGAAGTGATTCAGATGGTCCATCGGATCAGAACTTCTATCGTGGAGCTCCAGGTTCGGCCTCTTAATCTTGTGGGGGAGAAACTACTTTCAGATCTCCCTCGAGAATGACGACCTCTTCAAGCTAGTGAAATGTCTATCGGGGTTTCCTCTGAATATCGGCCGCTCGATCTTCTTCGCCCTCTCCTCCATCTGAGAGGATGACGCAATCCTCTTGACATTAAAGAAGGTCCACAACTCTAAGTGGTTTGGAGAGAAATGCTTTATTGGGCGGCTTTGGGCCGTCCTCGGCCGGGTGCTATTAGAAGCTTCTTCTCTAGTTGAAGGCCTCCTGTCACCTCAAGAGCAGTGCGGAATCCGCCACTCCGGGCTTTTGCCCTACCCTTCAAGGCTTAGTCGGTCTCCCAGCCATGTCTGGGCCTTGTCGCTTTAGGCTGCTCGGGCTTTGAGGTTGTCAGACCGCTGGATCTTCTTGATAAGCTGTCTTTTGCTCCAGCTGCTCTTCTTGGACGTCAAAGTCTTAAAGTGGGAGGAAGAAGCTCCCAGCTGTTGCTCATCCAGACGAGTGCATAGGGTTTGGAGTAGCTTGGGCATGATGTCCATCTTGGCAGGGAGTGTTGGCACTCCAAGGGCCGGCTGTCCATTACCCATGACTACTCGCAGGGCGGGATTGTCGCCATAAGAGATGACGTCTCTGGCCGGTGCGCTGGTTTGAGCTCAGGTATTGGCCATGTTTTTTTTCGTGGACGCTGTGGTTAAACTTTTTAGTCGTTTCCCATAGACGACGCCAATAATGCGTCTTTGGATATGGAGTATTGAACGAATTAGGGAGCCGCTTGATCTCACCCGGTAGATTGAATTGAAGTTGGTCCGATCTTCATTACTTCAAACCAGGATCCTGAACACCACAACTAACAAACAAAAAGTTAGAGGTCGACGGGCCTCGTTCTCCAATTTATCCTCTGACACTCAAATCAGAAGACTTTCTTAGCTAGATAGAAAGATGAGAGGAATGTAAAATAATGCTTAGAGATGCATGTACGAGGGGATTGAATATTTGCTGGAGGACCTTGCTTCGGTAGTGTGCTCAGCGAGTGAGCGGTTTAGAGAATGAAGTGCGCACAACTGGGAAAGACTTAAAGAGTGAGTGCTCTTGATTGGGGAGCGGCTTAAAGAGATGGAATGCTGTGCTCCGTAGGGTGCGCTCGACTAGGGAGCAGCTTAGAAAGTGAAGTGCGCTCCATTGGGGAGTAGCTTTGAGAGACAGATGGCTGTGTACTGTAGGGTGCGCTCAGCTAGGAAGCGGCCTAGAGAGTGAAGTGCGTTCGATTGGGGAGCGGCTTTGAGGTGCCCCCAGGTAAGTGGGTGGATTAAAAGGGAAGAATGTGATTGTTTGAATATACCAGAGAGAGAGAGATCCATTGTATGGTCATCTGACTTTCTGGTGATGGGATCAATCACTCCAACACTGTGCTGGTCGCCGGATCTTCAAAGAGTCTTCAAGAGGAGGATCCCCAGGGATTGATCCTAAGAGTGAGATGCTTTCTCCTTGCCTTAATATATGGAGTTCTTCCCTTTCCTCCATCAGTTGTGTTTCTCTCCCCCTGTGGAGGATGTGAGGTGGTTTTTAGAGAAGGCGTTAATTAGTCCTCCTTGGGCTCTCCAACTCTGCGCTTGTGAGTGGCCGACAGCATGCGCTGGTGACTGTGGTTGTTGAGATTTTGTTGGCTGAGTTAGAGCGGACTGTGTCATGCTGGTAGGCCCGTCTCGCGATAGGCTTCAGCAGCCTGCGTGGCACTGCTCCACCTTGGGCGGTACTGGTTTGGGCCTTCTGCGGCCGGCTTTAGGCCTTGGGTTTCGCGGAGCTTTCGATGGGCTGCTACTTCTTGGGCGCTTTTCTTATGCAGGCCGGACTCTTGGTTGATCCACTAGGTATCAAACCCATTAGGTTTACAATTAGAAACTGCTTCTATTTTTTTTTTTATTTGAGAATTACTGCTTCTTTTCAAATGGTGGCCATTTCTTAAATTGCGAAAGGATAGAAATTGAAGAACATGTCCAAAGTCCTTGTCTTGATTTTCCATTTTATCTCGGGAATTTTGACTGTTTCCATTTGATCCATAAAACAGTTGGTCAGCAATGACTCATTTTGATGAGTAATCACTAGTTACCCACTGATTAATCGACATATGGTGATAGAGTTGATTGGTTGTTTATTGATCGGTCCTTGGCCATTTGCTGGCAAGCAAAGCTTATTGGCTGATCTTTCAAATAACAATGTATCAAATGAAACTACATTATAAACTTGCAATGCATGTGAAAAATATCAGGCAGCAAGTAAATGACACGTCATAACGGGGGCATTCTTACCCTCTGTTATATCACAGGATACTACTTTAACCCATCTGTGAGTATATCAACAATTGCTGAACATAAAAAAGCTGCAAATACGAAGCCATTGTAGGTCCTAGTTCAGAAAGGACACTCCACCTAGTTATGCTAACCTCACATCAATGCGAGATGAATGGAAAGTTTGCTGACCCTTAACCCATCCAAGGATAAGCTGTTAATGTGGGTGATTCTTGCAACTTTGTGGTGTCTGTATACTAGCTTAAGCTAGAGGTACAATCAAACATCCTTATCATAGATGAGTGCTGATATACAGTTATAAAATCACTGCTGATGATGAAAAAGTTAAAAACTGCCTATAGTTTTACATATTCTTCACACACTAGTATAAAAGCCTTACTGCCATAGCACAAAAAAGCTCAATCCATAAATTATAAATCTGTACTGCCTTTGATGGATGATTATCCATTTACTCTCCGTTCTATCATTGCAATTCAGGTTAGATCATTTTTCGCATTGAAAGTAGCATTTGAGCCAAACTGTATCTAGCAATTTGCCAGCATTTATCATGCTCTTTGAAACAGTTGAGATCTATGGATCACAAGATGGGACCACAAAGCAAAACAGGCACATATTTGATTGAGAAGTTTTGTCTGGAAAAGGATAGAAAATGAAGGCCACCTCAATTCAATGCCATATTCAAAGATCTGGCTTTAGAGTGAGAACTTCTTGTATAAAAAATGCCCTAGTGCATGAGGCTTCCAACATCGCTTGCTTTGGGAGGGTCATATGTACGCAACTTTATCCTTATATTACAAAGAGATTGTCTTAGTGTTTAGAAACTATAACCTTGTGGTTACAGTTGAGTCCTACTATTGTGCCAAGACTCATCATGTATGCAAAGTTATCATAAGTGAAAGGAAGAAAGAAGTGGAGGCAGATGCAGGTCAGATTTTGTTTCAGTGCAGGAATCTAGCAAGATTAAGAGACAGAATTATAAGTTTCTTGTGAGATGAGATAGAGAAGAAAAATGAGAGAGAGGTCGTGTATCAGTTGTTGAGCTTCATGTCATTGTGTGAACTGGTGAGAAAGGGGTTGTTTGATGAGATCTCAGGGATGTGATTTATCATTTATTTCTGTGACATTCTACATTGCATTTTAGAAAATTTGGGAAAATAGGCCTTAGTTTGGGAGCATGCCATAATTACCTCCTAGTGGTGATAGTTAGGTGGTAGCCTACCTGCTGGTTTATAAAAAGACCAAAACTTAATTGTTGAGTTTCCTAATCAATCAAAGCACGGTCTTCCAATGGCTGCCATGGTAGCACTTGTTACAATTATAGTTTGACTACAATCAAGTTATTTATGATAAACACAATATATTCTATGTAGTAATAACTTTGAGATTACATTCCTCAAATGTCATCTTGACAAGTGCCCTGGTGGAATTCCTTTGAAAAATTGACCAAATAATTGAGTATGCTAATTCCGTTAGGGCACTAGTTTCCTGGTTATTATCAGCCTAAAATCTCATAAATATCACCAAACAAAATAATCCTAAAAAATAGTAAAATAATCTTAAAAAACAGCTAAGAAAATAGAAAAATAAATTAGAATAAAATTTCTGTTGTAACTAATGATGTCATCCAACGTGTTTTGTTTCCACTTGAGGCCTTTCCTTTCATTATCTAATTAGGAAGAGTGCCATATTGCTCACAGTAATTTGATGCTGTAGTCCCTTGAGTAGTTGAGCCAACTATCTATACATCAACCAAATGCCCAGCATTAGGCCACCTTTGTGTAAGATGTTCACTTTATTTTGCATTTATTCACCAGCAAGGAACATGCTCACAATCATCCCTCATTGAAGTATTATGACATCCTAGTCTGCACCTCAACATTATTGGCATGCACATAGCACATAAGGCTGTTTCCTTTAAGATAGTGAGACACACTTTTGCTCCTCACTCCTAACAACCACTTTGGCTACAAGCCCATTTGTAATTCTTTTTTTTTTTCTTTTAGCGGGTTAAATGTTTAATTTTTTGAGGACATCATTGTTGACCTATGTTAGTTCCAAGACAAGTATGCATCAAACGGGAGAAGGAAATTCTACTTCATGAAAAATCTTTAGTAGCACAACAGCCCCATAAATCTTAACACTGGTGGTCCCACATGAATTATACTAGTTGCCTGTGCCTATCTTGGTCTCGTTATGCTTCTAACATCAGTCTAGCTCCACGAGTGTGCTAGTTTCCTGAC
>JAOVVI020017640.1:0-10559 GCA_028571085.2 Nepenthes alata | reverse complement strand
TAAGACTTATGAAAGTTGATTCCTTTATGATTAATATTATTGAAAGGTTTAGTAAGCATCTCAGATTCTTTTTAGTCTGGTTAAATATCGCCCGACCTATTATAAAACTTGTCGGAAGGCCAGCCTTATGCAGTCCAGCCTCATGAGATCCTCTGTAAAAGAAAAAGAAAAATTTTTATGTCCAGTAATGTTATTTAATTTTTGACCTGACGGCGTCTGTATTGTGTTATTAAGTATGGGCCATCACACATCAAGTGCATCTTTTGTCCATGAGAACAGAGCTTTCGGCTCATCACCACTTTCGGTGAGGTCCACCCGGTTTTGGTGCTAGCCCATACGTGCTCATCCATCGATATGAGGAAGGCTCTCATCTAAATCTTTCAATAGGCATTGTTGCTCCCATCAAAGAAGGGAGGTATGGAGAGCGATCCATTTGTATACATCTAGATCGAGAGTCATGGATTGGGGTAAGTCTCTGATACCAATTAAAAAAACTATTTCGGTCCAAATTACACAATAAATGTTTTGACTCACACAATAAATTAGCGGAAGCAGTATACAATCAAATATTCAATACACGTAATGCATATTTGTGTTTAATTATTAGGAGTGATACGAGCATAAAAATAAAGTAGTAATAATAATAAAAAGATAAGTTTTTTTGGTAATGAAGGAAAAACTCGATACCTTGGATAATCGAGAAAAATCCTTCGAGTTTCAACGGCCAGGAAAGAAATACACTATAAAAATTAACTTATAAATTGGGTGGTAATGACGCGCTAACCTAACTGACTTACTCCCGTCTTATGATCCCTACCAAGGAACTCCTTAGATTTTTCCATGGCAACGAAACCGGATACCTTTCGGCTTTCACATCAATCTCCCCTCTTGTGCCACTTAAATTGTCAAACTCACTGGATCCCAGTGTTCATGCCATCAATGTAGTCACGAAGGTTACACAACAAGAAGAGATGTAAATAGGAGACCACGATGAGAAGAGAAAACATTGTCAATGGAACATGTGTGTTGGTATCAAGTTTTCTCAACACTGGAGCATAAAAAAATGACTTTGAAAGAGAGAAAAGCTCCTCAGACTTCTGCCGGAAGAAGTTAGGGTTTCAAAAACATAAGACATATATATATATAGCCAAAAATAATTTTGAAAATAATGAGCCATAGGACACAAAGACCCACGCCGCTCGAGCACGCGGCGAGTGTTGGTTAGGTTTAGGGGATGTCGGGTGCGGGTGCTTGACCGCCAACTGGGCGCATAGCGAGTGCTCGCTTCTATTAAATGCACTTACTGTGTGCCTTAGCCGCTCACCGAGCACATGCGGCATGGGCGTGCCTAGATGGCGCCTTAGGTGCCGATCCCGAGAGAGGCCGAAACAGAGAATAATGTAGTCTGAACATTGAGATGGGACGATAACGATCCACTAGCATGAGGCAGATGAAAGTCTTGCAAGCACGAGTGATGTTGCAAATAATCGAACGCCCCCATGAAGTCATAGAATGTGCGAATACACACGGCGACTAACACTGTTCTCCTGACTTAATTCTAAACCAGAACGAGCCAAAATACCTTACCTTATCTCAAAACTATTCCACCTGAGCTTCAACCTATTTTGATTCTACATAATCACTAAGCCACGGTCCATTTCTATCCTAAATCATCTTGGCCTTAGATCATATTACCTTAAATATAAGCCTAAAATCCAAACTGATCAACTTAGACATGAAACCACCGTAAATCTATTTAATCATTCAGTTTAATCACTAAGTCCTAGCTCAAGTCAATTTTAACTTAAACAAGCTAGAACACATCGCATTTGTTAACCTAACTTATTCAGTCTATGTTATTCCCTACCTACTCGATCAGTTAGGATCATTTTCTAAGCTTCCACATACGATTCAAATCATTCCTAAGATATCTCATTTTCTCTGATACGAATTGTGATGGAACAGATTCTAATCCTTATAGATCCCTCCATCAGACAAATACATAACAGAATTCATTATTTATGTCATTTAACATATGCAGAAATTTCAACGGAGCCTATAAATATTTGGGTAGAGTTTTCTCTTTACCCAAGCTAGAACCAGATGTACAACCTGAATATATATAACCTGTACAAGCACACAACTAATCGAATACCATAAGTTTTCCAAAAACATACATTCATAGGATCACAAACTATCATATCCATATATGGCTTCAATTCAACATTCCTAACTACTATACTAGAATCATAGGAGAGATGCCTGCTATGACCTGTACTAAAACCATAAAATATATAACAGAACTATCTATATTCATAATAGAAACCTGTAGAAGCACAATTATAATTCTGACATAATATAATGCATATCATAACCATTTATACATAATCTTCCGTCAAGATCAAGATTTTTAAAATAACATCATCATAGTCTTAAGTTTTTAGAAACTCTAGAGCTCTAGATCTTCCTCGCTAAATCTAGCTAAGCCTGATCATCCAATATCCTCTCTATATCCTTATCTGGAGGATAAAAAATAGTAAAACAGTGAGTTGAAACCCAGCAAGGTACTAAAACGTGTAGGATATGATACTCCCATGTAGAACATAATACAGTGAAGCGGATACAACTGCATATAAAGTATAAATGTAACAAGATAGTAATTACAGAAATATTATTAGAACATAGATGCAAAAGATCGTAGAAATGCTAGGGAAATAGAAACATATACATAATTTATGGGAAAAGTACAGTTTTATATAAACAGGTCTCAAAAAATATAAATCATACTTTTAGACTATAACATAAATATGCTAGAGTATAAAAGCACGTTAATATCATATCAGAAGAATAGAAGCAGTTTATAAAAACCAAAATGGAGTATGTTTCTACTTAAACATGCATCACGGTTCATAAAGCAGTTTCAAATCTCACTTATTTTCATCAGAAAACTCTAATTTAATATCTTGGGACCCAACTAGCATACCCTACTAGCCGATGAGGTGAATAATCGGGAATAGATTGTGTTTCTATCACACAATTAAAGGCCTAAAATAGTAACAATAACATGGACTGATTTTATTTTTGGGCACACAAATCAAAGCCAACAGAGGATTTCTGACCTCCAAAGTCAGTTCCAGAAATGCCTTGAGGAAGGATGGACCACGTATAATTTCATGGACATAGTCATCCCCTATTACCACCAAATATCCTAAGGCATACTGAAGAATCTCATATAACCGTATATCAGTCTTGGGTCCTAATTGACAGAATCAGAAACAGTTTTGTTCTTGTGTTCTTAACTTATAACTCATCAAACTTTAGAAATCAGTTAGGATTTTGCTATCAATCCTTCAGAATACTTCAGAAATCCACAAAAACTTAACAGTGCAGTTACATGTAAAATTTTTGGTTACAATTTATAACATGGGCAATACGATTTTCTAAATTAACTATCACATATTAGAAATTATGGATTTTAAACATTAAATCCCTTCGTTTTCGTGCTTAGGGTTTTGATAAATATTTCAGGCATAAAACGGATACCATACACATGAATTTTCATAAAATCGGAGGTATATTTAGCAGTATATACAAGTAAATAAGAAATCTGTTCGATTAATCATGAGAAACAGGTATTATTTACAATAAACATGCAGAACTATGGATTTAAAGCACCAAATCTTCAATTTTTGTATCTAGGGTTTCGGTTAAGCTTTCTAACATAAATCAAGTACCAAATACATGATTTTCCATGAAATCGAAGGGCCGATTTGGAAATTCCCCTCCAAGCCGATTTGGATTCCATCATAAAGGGCCGGTTTTCTTCTCACAAGACCGGACGTGATTTTCATCAAGTAACAGCCGAACTTTATTTTTATCGCCGAACTCGATTTTCATCAAGTAAAAGTTGGACTTGATTTTCATCAAGGAAACGCCGGATCCGATCTTCATCAAGAAAATCCAGACTTCTTTTCATCATACAAGGGCCGAACTTGATTTCATCTTAAGACTGATTTACTTCGGTTAACTGGGGTTGACCGGATTATAAGGACTTCATAACTGAAATTTCCTATGTTCTAGAATTTAGGTCTTTACAATCTCCTCCACTTATAGGAATTTCATCCTCGAAATTTGATAATCCTTATAATTTCATAACCACAGGTATTCTTTCTTGCATTCAGAAGTTATTCCCTCAGACAACGATTACTCTAGGAAACCTCAAGCTTTTGAATCCTCCTAATCCTCATCACAAAACAAATCCTTAGTCTCTCAGAACGACTCAACGCAAACACTTACTGATTTTCTTAATCATTGATACAAGGAAAACCTTATAACGATCCCCTAAATTTTAAGAGCGACTTACAGTAATGCTGGCTATTTTTCCAATTTAATTTGATACTTCAAACGAATTCAACGAACTTTCACTTTCGTTCATTCCAAGCTTCAAAAGAATTCGATCGCAGGGACCTTAACCTTACTCTTAAATCTCTGGGTTATGGGTTCACAACGCGTACGCTGCGCTACTTTGATTAAAATAGTTCTAGGATAGTCCTATTATAAAGACAATCCCAAAATCCTCAGACTTTGGCCACATTCTGAGTTACAGTTATAACGATCATTCGAAGAGTCAACATAATTTTAAATTATTACCTAGAATCTTTTTTTTGGTAAGTAAGTAATTATATTAAAATTAAAAAATAAATTTATAAAAACTTTGTACTAATTTCAAGTATTTTACCAACTTGAAATTAGAGCAAAGATAAAGGGGAGTACCCCAACTCACATTGAAAAAGTCCATATCAAGTCCACGATCCTTGATATGACAAGTTAAAGAAATACAACCAAAAATAAATCCGATCAACAACAAAATCCCAAACCAGCGAGAAGACATTACCTAGAATCTTAAGATCCCAATTCAAGAACATAGCATCCTATCACCCAATCATTTGGACTTACTCATAATTCATCTTTCACATCTCCTATGAAACTTCAAAAATATACAAATCCAATGACTTGCAGCATAAATTGCCAACCTTGATGCCTGTATTCTCAAAGAAAATATCGGGGTTTACTTGCTCAACTTTTAAACACGTCTGTCCATATGAGATATCATATGGTCATCCTTTTTAATGGTACAACTATTTTAGCTTTTAAAACTTTAGGTAATGACTATCCTTAAGGGCAAAGCCATAAGTTTTCAAAATAAAAACTTTAATTACTACTTCTGACTTATACGGTGTAACACTAATCATGAACTTTTCTCCCACTGAAACAAAGGTATGACCTCAATGTTTCTCAATGACATTACATTCCACGGTATCCTACCAGCCCCATCCGATCTTCGAAACTAATTACAAATCACTCTAAGTCAAACGTCTCACTTGAATTGTAGTCCTCAGAGAATACTTATCGAAACATTTAATAACTTTGGTTAAATCAAAGATGACCACAAGCTTTCAAGACACTAATCGGTCTTTCCAATAGCCATCTCTTAAAATCTTATAGAACCCAAGATTACGCTACCAAAGAGTTATAAGCTTAACCGGGCATTTCCTCCACAAAACTCACATTCCTTATTTTTAAAATTCATGAACAACCATATCAGTCTATCTTATCTTCCTTGATATTCTGGGGTATTTCACAATGATACCAAAGCCTACACTTCCACGGCTCTGCAAAGAATCCTCAATGATTTCCGTCGATTTTGACACCACCTCAAATTATCGGTCAACAGATAAGTTAACCCAATCTTCCTCCTATAATCGTCCTCAAATAGTAACACGGCCGAAGCAACAAAATAACTTCAAGATGTGGCCACGTATGCTAATTAGACTTAGGTAGGTTCTTATTGAATGTTCTAAAGGAAGACGTCATCAATCTTTTGATACCTTGATCAATTCAAAAACCCAATTGATAAAAACCAATCCCAAACATTAAGGTGTCTCTAGACACCATCTTCCTTTCGACCCTACAACCAATCACTTATATTAGTAGTCCCCGTCTAAGAGCTACTACTAATAGTTCCAAGACATTTCGCATTAAGCTAGCCAATTGAACTAAATCATCACTCTTAACTTAGTGAAAGCCTAAGTCATTGGGATTGGGGTAACCAAAATTACCAAAACTAGCTTAATCACCAAACACCTTTATTTACTTATTCGATCATTCATAACCTACCACCTTTTGCCGTAACTAATCCTATCCTAAGTTTTCGTGTTGATTCACATTGACCCAAAGCATCTCAGTTTTCTCTCTGATACCAACTGTGACGGAACGACCTTATTCCACCGCATAAAGCCACCGTCAAGCCTAAATTCCTTGCCTTAAAATACATTTAATAGACAATAATTAGGTGGACATAAAAATTTCTTTTCTTTTTCACACAGGATTGCTTGAGGCCGAACTATATGAGCTGGCCTTCCGGTTTTAATTTCAAACCTGAGATGCCTACTAGAATTATTAATTTCATTTATCATAAAAGAAATCACGAAAACATGCTAACATCCATAGATTCTTATACAGCGGAATTACAAGTCTTCTCAAAACATCAAAAGGAAATAAAATTAAGCTCTTCATTGATCAGCTCCGGTCAGCTATGACATCTAGCTTTATTATATGGTTCTACTCAACTTCATCCTCCATAAGCCTTTCATCATCTGAAAAGTGGCAAGAATGAGCTACAAAGCCCAGCAATATACTCACATGCAGAAAACAAAAATATACATATAATCGAATCAAAACAGAGTTTCACAATATAATTTAGCATACGAAAATTATCATGTCGTTTCTTCTTGATTTCTTATTCTTATTATCTTGTCTTTGAAGATTCCATAAAAATCATTCGTAATTCTTGTCATCTTTAGGGACCGGACGAGAATTCACAACATCGAGGACGGGTTGTATGTAACCCCACAACCTAAAGTTGTATCCTCTCATTATACTCCCTGAGGCGGGAGGTAATGCCTTTAACCCGGCATACGAGGCCGTAGTCCAAAAGTCTTATGCCACAAAAAGTTCCCCCCGTAGCCCAGGAGGCAATCCTCGAGTGTCACTCCAATATCCATCATCCATCTAAACTCAGTTCTTAGTTCATATCTTTTAATGGCCATCCATCATAGTTCGAAAGTCGTAGAGTTCCACTTGCTGTTCGGATTACATGCATTTTCTTTAACTTCAACGATTGAAGTCCGTATAGCCTTTCCTGATTGAGGATCATTCATAAAAATCCGGAGTTATTTTTCTTAAAAGTCAGAGTTCTGAAAGACGGAGTTCTTTTTACTGAAAACTAGAATTTAAAGACCGGAGTTCTTTCTCATTAAAAGCCAAAGCTTTAAAATTTAAAGTTCTAACATTCGGAGTGCTTTTTCTTTAAAATTCGGAGCTCTAAAAGCCGGAGTTCTTTTTACTGCTTTAAAACCCAAAGCTCTAAAAGCTGGAGTTCTTTAAAATCTGAAGGTCTAAAATCCAGAGTTCTTTAAAATTCGGAGTTCTAAAAGTCAAAGTTCTTTTTCATTTAAAGTCTGAAACTCTAAAAACCAGAGTTCTTTCTTTAAAATCCGGAGCTCTAAAATTGGAGTGATCTTTCTTTAAAATCCGGAGCTCTAAAATCGGAGTGATCTTTCTTTAAAATCCGGAGCTCCAAAACCGGAGTGATCTTTCTTTGAACATGCAATTACCAAAGTTCATATAATTTGACAAATAAACATACTTTAAGCAAAACATCAGGAATATCATGATTTTTTTTAAACATGCAATTCAGAACAATTCTTCCTTAAATCAGATGAAAATAACAGATTTCATACATAGAATAAACTTCATACATACTGAAATATAAGTACATAAAAATATCAGATAAAGGAACAAAACAAACTTCATACATACTAAAATATAATTTCATAAGAATATCAGATATACTCGTATTGTAAACATGTATAATCATGAACTTTAAAACAGGGTCAGTACTCTTGCCTGAATTTTTTCTACTTTGCATTGATCTTTTGGCCTTCATTTACTAGAAAACTCTATTGTGTGCCTCCTTTTTACTTTTTTAGTTCTTATTTATAGGCCTTGGGTCTGTCGACCGTCATTAATGATTGGTAGTACAGAAAAAATGTTTCTCATTTATGACTCTACATTTTTTAAAGAGTTTCCTTATTAAATGTTTGGCAGTACTGGGGGGATGTTTCTTATTTATGACTCTATATTTTTCAAAGAGTTCCCTTATTAAATGTTTGGCAGTACTAGGGAAATATTTATTATTTATGGCTCTACATTTTCCAATGAATTTATTAACTCCTGGTTAACTGAACTTAACCGGATTTAGATTTCTCATTTAAACACATTCTGGTTAACTATCGAGCGTTGACTGGATTACTCTTTCTTTACGACTTCCGATCAACACTTGTTGACCGGATCACTTAACTTGTTTCACATTTTCCTTCAATATTGTCATCAACTTCGGCTTTCTTCCTCTTGAACGCATGATTCTACTCCGGCCTCACCAACACACAAAGCCACTCCGGCTTTCAAGGCCACTTCGGCCTTACTTCACACAATGCACTCCAGCCTTCAAATTTATGGAACAAATTCCGATTTCAAAACATACTCAAGGCCAATTTAGATTTTCATTCTTAAAGTGGCCGGTCTTGATTCTCAATGATGGAGTCGGGCTTGTTTTGCACTAAGGGATGGTCGAACTTCTTTTCATCATGCAAGGGCCAAACTTTGTTTCATGTTAAAGCTGATTTACTTTTCTTATTACATTTTTCGGTCAACTGGCGTTAACCGGATTATATTGACTCGATGACTAGAACTTTCTATATTTTTGAATCTAGGCCGTTACAATCCCATGGGGCATAAGAAGATTTGTGGTGTAAGGTTTTGATTTTTAAAATATAGTAATTAAGAGTAATTAAATTAATATGAACAAAATTAGGCTTGATGTATGCGGAATACTAAATTTCAAAAGTGAAATAGGAAGAAAGGGGGATGACGCTCACTGGGCACCTGAGGTGACGTCGGGGCGCCCATTCCAGTGGAGTGGCACCCTCCGGCCACTCAAGTGCCAATTGGAGGTGCCAATTCCAGTGCGTGTGTTCCTGATGCACACTAACAGCGCGCTCGAGCGCCAATTCCAGTGCTACCATGCTTGATGCATGCTCGACTCGGGCTTGAGCGCCAGTCTACCTATTTAAGCACGTGCGAAGTGTCTTTTTGCCATTTTTCATCAGACTAGAGAGAGAGGAAAGAGAGTGTGTGGAGGAGAAGAGAGAGAAGGAAGAAATCAAGGCTCTTGGGTCCATTTCTAACTTAGAGCTAGTTGAAAATTTTGTAGATCTGATCGAGGTAAATATATTCATATACTTTTGTTTCTCTTGTTGATCTTTTTGTTATGTTTTCTTCAGATATTTTTGTGAAAATTTCTATCTGAGCTTGTATTTTAAAATACTCATGTCTTAATCATGAATATATATTGATTTTATGTTTGATTTGGAAGTTTATGAGGTATTGTGTTTTGTGAAAATCCTAACCCCATGCCCCGTCATTTTGCCCAACCATTTTGTGATTTACATATGATTTGATTTTAGAAAATTGAAACCCTAACTTGTGAATATGATTATTTGATATTTATTCATATATATTATATATACGTTATTTTGTATGTTTGGAAATTATGTTGGATGCCTTTTGTAAAGGGATTTATTGTCCGGAAGACCCAAAATTTTATTTGACACAACATGGTAAGGATCTCATAATTTTTTTCAAGCTTTATGCTAATTTATCCATGTATTTGAAATAGTATCTCTCGTCATTCTACTCTGCTAAAAAGTCTTCCCTCATAACATGAGGTATTCTAATTGTGCCTAGATGTATTGTATACCTTGAATGGAGTGCTTCTTCCATTATCTCATTCCTCAATTTATCATACTCAGAATGCAAATCCTACCCTTTTACATGAGAGTCTTATCATTCCTGACCTCATAATTTGCTCATGTCTCATAAGGAAATTGTCACAATAATTAATAGCATTGGATCATCTCTTTGTGCCATCTTGGATCTTCTCTAAAAGCACCTGCTACACCCTACTGTCACCACATTCGCATTATTGAATTTGTACATAATTTGGCTATCACTGTCTTTGAGCAAGTCTATCCAATGCCTCTATTTCATGTTTAGCTTTTTTTGGGAGAACATATATTTCAAGCTCTTTCAATTAGTATAGATAATACACTCCTCCTATATAGATAATGCTTCCATGCCTTTAGTATAGACATGATTGCAGCCAACTACAAGTGATAGGTCAAATATTTATATTTATATGTCGTTAGTTGTTGAGAATCATAAACAATCACCTTTCCATATTGCATTAAAACACCCCTAAGGTCCTTTAGCGAAGTGCCACTATACATGACAATACACCACATGTGACGGATCGATTCTACCTGTGACTCGCCTGTAAAATCTCTGCCAAAACTAAACATTAACCACAATCTTTCATCTCCAGGAATATACACCTATCCTAAAACTCCGTCAAAAACTAAATCCAATCCACAAGGATT
>JAOVVI020017639.1:0-10559 GCA_028571085.2 Nepenthes alata | reverse complement strand
TCTTTGATTGAAAAAAATTTTCATATTAAAAATTATTATACATTACTGTATTTCTTATTCCCATAATTTTGATAGCTGATTATTAATAGGGGTTCACCGTTGTACCGGATTGTATGTATCTAGTTCTGAAAATTCTAACAAAATTTAGATTAGGCTTGTGGGGGAAGGGGTGTGAAGCAAGAACTATACCATAGGCTTATTCATAGAATAGGGGCTGCATTCCTTATATAGAAATAATTCATATCTTTCTCAATTTCAACCGATAATATGAAAATAAATGAATGAGATTAATTCTATTAATTATACTCAGTCTGAGCGTGTTTATTTGTAGAAAATATTTATTGAACTTGAATATGTTCTTTTAAAATGTTATTAGCTAATTAGTAACTATTAGTGATCAGTATATTGTCCAGTAATTAATGACGACAACTTAAGATATCATTGGTCGATGATTGATGGGAATCAAGGTGCCATGGATTGACAATAGTATCGTCTTTAAATAAAAAAACGTTGATAATGAGTATTGGTGATAAAATGTGAATAGTTAATAAGCTTTTTTATATCTAATTATTTTTAAAATAAAAAATTATTTTATTAGAGTTTTGAGTTTTCTATTGGATAAAAATATTTTTAATAACTTATTTTTATACATTTCAAATATTAAAAAATAAGAAAAATATTTTTTATATGATTTAAACACCAAAAAATAATGCTTCTAATTATGAGAAATGGAAGATGAAATAAAGAGAGGGGGGACAAGGGGGGGGGGAACTTGGGATTGAGAGAGAGAGAGAGAGAGATGGAGGGTGACGTACAACAATCTTCAATGCATGGTAGTAGTACAAATTAGAACGAAGGCTGATAAAAAGCCCTCACTTTGAAGCACCACTCCATTGGGTTAGGTCGAAGCATTTATTTACAAGCCACTTTCCCCATAGTAGACCCAAAATTTAGCTTTTCCTTTATTTACCCTAATTCCCACCCACCTCTTTTGCTGAAAATCAGAAATGTCTTCCTTTCCCGACAAGGCCTTACCTTAGCCTATTTGTGACTTTTCATGTATAAATATTTATAATTAAAAATTGATTTTATGCGACCACTTTTTTCCTTTTTTAACAAAAATTAGATTTCATGTTGTATATGAATAATTAATAGTTCTTACTTGTCTGTGTTGCTCTATTATTAAATTTCTCACATTTTGCTCGTTAAGATCTGCTTGAGTTTTTGTTTTGTTCTGTTTTTCTTTTTGTTCATTCATCTTTGTCTCTGCGTGTTTCTTGTTACTGGGTTTCCTTCTTCCGCGTTTTGAGTGACTGGCTGATTAAATTTGAGGTGGTTTTTTGAGATATTTGGGGTTTTAGAGGAAGTGGGTATCTAGGGTTTTGGGTTTTTATCCCCTGAATTATCTGCTGCAGAAATGGGCTGTTTTTCATGCTTAGTTCCCCGTAAAAAGCTTATCAAAATTGATGACACTGATCTTGCTCGATCTGCTTCTCGCTCTACAGGTTCTATTCTCTCTTTAAGCTTCAATTGTTCTGCTTTTCCTTAAAATTCTGCCGTTGCTGAAAAAAATATAGGTTTTCTGGATGTTAGAACTCTTGAATGTTGGATTTTCTAATGCTATAATTTTGTAATTTGAGTTCAAATTCATTACTTCCAGTTACTTTATATGCTTAACGTGTGTTCTTAATTTGCTTGAATCATGCTGTAGATCGGAGTGGAAAGGAGCATATGGACGACAATGGTAAGATAAAATGCTTAAATGTCAATCAAATTAGCTGGCAGAACTTATTTTTTGTGAATGGCGGTGATGTTTTGACAAACTGTGAATTTTATGCGTAGAAAATGGTGATGGGAACAGAAGCTCAGTCAATGCTACAGCGGGCGATAGGATTAGCCTGACAAGAAGCCCTGCTCGAAGTTTCACTTATCGTGAACTTTGTATCGCGACGGGAATGTTTAATAATGCTAATAAGATTGGAGAAGGTGGTTTTGGGAAGGTTTATAAAGGAAGGCTTGAAACAGGGGAGGTAACTTCTTATATCTTTTTTTTTTGTGTTTTGTTTCATGCCCTTATACTAGTTATCGGTCACAGAAAAAGATTTCTAGCCGTATTATTTGGTTATCTTTGCATGTCAGAATCGTAAATTGTTGAAAAATGAGTTATTCATCAATGTTGATCAACAGATTGTCGCAATCAAACAACTAAATCATGAGGGTCTCCAGGGAAGTCAGGAATTTGTTATCGAGGTTCTCATGCTAAGCCTTTTACACCACCCAAATCTTATGAGCTTAATTGGATACTGCATCGATGGTGATGAAAAGCTATTGGTTTATGAGTACATGCCTCAGGGTAGCTTAGAAGACCACTTGTTTGGTAAGTATTTTTGGATTTATATTTTGGACAGATATTCATGTGAATATATCATGCCTTTGCCCAGCAAAAGAAAAAAAAAAATTATGTAAACAACATGTAAGAAATGATGGACCAATTTCTTTTGTGAATTGTAGAAGAAATGGTAGTTAAATCTTCTGTGTGTATGTGTTGTCAGAAAATTGAAAGTTTAGTAAAATAGATTGAAAAGTTTAGTAAAATAGATTGGCATAGCTAATATCATAGATATGCAGGGTTTTTTTCATATTTTTATCACACTGTTTGTTTCATTTTGTAGAATCACCTAATATCAATCTGAGTTTTTCTTAGTACTTTAATGAGTTAGCATAAAGAGTAATAAGGAGATGCTTTTAAAGCTTGATAGTGTCAATGACCTGTCATATTGGTTGAATTTACACCTAAATTGAGCACCAGGTTGGACGTGTATAGATGCAAATATTGACGGATATACATCGATATCCGGGCACCTCTATACCAATATTTTCTTATATCGCAACAATATCACGATATATTATCATATCGACTATATATCGCCATATATCAATTGATATTTCAAATATTGGTCAATATACCGACATTTAACAGATGTATTGGCCAATGAGGTCTTATCAGCTTACGATTCTCATGAATTTTCTTTTATATGATATATTTGATACAAATACGTACTGTTCGATAACGATATCGTCACAACAAATATCGATGCCAATATTTTCATTTGTAGTCTTACCATTAGATATGAAGTAATAATATCATGATGGTTGGAATTTATTGCTAATGGGTCTGGAAATCTGGTTGCTTTTGTTAATTTATTTACGTTCAATTGCATTTATAACAAAATGGATTAGCTTATCAATGTTAGAGTTCTGGAAACGTCGATATCCTGAACTATGTTAGGAAAGATGTCAGATTGTGAATGTTTGTGATGCTATTCTCGACATATGTTACATTTTCATGATGTTGCTACCAATATGTTATGCATAGATATAATATGAGAGTCTAATCCTAGGTTATTAAGAGCATTCTGGATATTGTTTCTGTTATTCACCTATAGTTTTAGCTTTTAGATGTGCTATATATTATGGATAAGAATGTGGGCTATTAAACAACCTACGCAAAATATAAGAGTTGCAGATATGAAGCAGGAAATCAAATTAAAAGATAATATAATAAATGATAATATCAGTGAACGTTTAGAAATTATACCTACAGAAGATAAAATAAGTGAATGAAATTTGTGATGATTCAGATACTTAAAATATAGACCAAATAATACACCCGTGAGGAAAGGTGAGTTAATTGTGATTGGAGAAAATAAAGAAAGAGATAGACCTAGAAAAACTTGGAGTGATGTGATAAATGATAATTTAAATTTGTTTATACTCTTAGAGAATATTGCGTTAAATCGAACGAAATTGCAACAATGGATTTATATGACCAATTCTACCGGGTATGACTTAAGGCTTCTGCCTTAAGATAAATATAATCTAATGCCATTTGAAATTTGAAAATAGTCAATGAATGTGTTCCTATTCAAGGTCCGTTGACGAAATT
The DNA here is from genome assembly GCA_028571085.2 of Nepenthes alata. Classification (NCBI taxonomy): domain Eukaryota; kingdom Viridiplantae; phylum Streptophyta; class Magnoliopsida; order Caryophyllales; family Nepenthaceae; genus Nepenthes; species Nepenthes alata. Next base: position 6,613 of record JAOVVI020017639.1, on the reverse strand, counting down.
TCATAATGAGAAACACGTGAACAATGAGTAAGATGTGTTGTTGCTATTCGGGTTATGGTTATTATTATTATCGTGGTGGTTGCTTCTATTGAATAGTGATCTTTAATGTATTTGGATATAGTATCTCAAGTGTAACCCTAAGAAAAGGGAACTTCATGTATATCTCATGTCATTTACAATAACAACAATAATAAATCCTTAATTGTCAATGAGTATGATCAACTATATGAATCCATTTTTATCACTCCACTCAATTAATCATTCAAGAGTAGATATCAAATCCCTTGAGCATGTGGTAGAAGATGGGGATAGGATCATAGGTTGAAACCAATTTGATTAACATGAACTTTTATTGTCCACAAAAGGGACAAATTCGGCCTAATAAATTCACTTCATGGTGTGCAAATCGGTGCTAAATAGGAATAGAATACTTCGTGTCCACCTTTTTATCTGCCTATATTTACCAAATTTGCGACTGTGTTCATAACTTGTGTGCCACTGTTATTCCTCCATTTGCACATGATGTAAGAAGTTGTCGAGAGTTGTAGACCAAATCAAAATTCTTTCCTACTTCATGGGCAACTGTTGATGCATCTATTTGTGGAAAGTGCTCCTTTCCCGTTTCTTGTTTTGGCTAAAGAGCATGAGCTTCATAAAAATGAATAAATTTACAATTGTTTGGTGCATCTCTCCTTTTACACTGGATCTTTGTGAATCATTGATGTACATATTGGCTAATATGTATCATTATTGGAACTCTCGATACAGATATTTTCCCATATTACAATTATCGTATTATTTTTTCACGTCAGCAATATATTGAGACAGATTGGCCTATATGACCCTATCAATTAGAAACTTTAGAAGTTTTTTTCCTTTCAATATATCCGATATTGATATGTATTGTCCAATATTAATGTAGCCATGCCCGGTATTAATACTTATATTTTCATCTGTGATGAAAATATAGAATATGCAAATTCTTGAGCCTCGCATTGCTAATATTTTTTGATATTACGAATAAATTGTAACATGTTATTGTATTAGCGACATATATTAACCAATTTTTTGAGGATCCAGCTTCTAGCATATAATTTATTTTTAAGCGTTTCAGTATATAATTATTCAAAGATGTAAATTACTACTAAACAAGGTCAAATTTTAGAATGTAACTTAGTTATGTAGTTAGGGGGGAAAAAGATTTTAAATATCCGTAACATCTAATACCAATACATATCGCTCAATGCGAATTTGATGCTGATATTTTAATGCATGATATGGAGTAAACTTATTCTTATATGAAAGTAGACATCCATGTGTACTTATATTTCCTCTTTAAATGTTTGTCTGTGGGCATAACTATCTGCTTTGACATATGTAATATTTTTTTTCAAGATAACACAGTATAGTTAGACAATTCACTAATGGTGATTTTCTGAGCTAAGTTTGAGTTGCTTCTTTTTCTAGATATCAACCTAAACAAGGTTCCACTGGACTGGAACACACGAATCAAAATTGCTGTCGGGACTGCGAGAGGACTAGAGTATCTACACTGCAAAGCCAATCCGCCCGTTATCTTTCGGGACTTGAAACCAGCAAATATATTGCTTGGCAATGACTTCCATCCCAAACTTTCAGACTTCGGACTTGCCAAATTGGGGCCTGTTGGTGGAAAAACCCACGTTTCGACCCGAGTCATGGGAACCTATGGATATTGTGCGCCAGAATACGCAATGAGCGGAAAACTGACGCTAAAATCTGATATCTATAGCTTGGGTGTCGTTTTATTGGAACTGATCACCGGAAGGAAGGCTTTCGACACTAACCGGCCAAGGTCGGAACAGAGTCTAGTTTCTTGGGTGAGTTTTCACATTTTCAGCTGTTTAACCTGTGCAATTATATATATGTGGTTGAATTTATGTACCCATTAGATCATGGAGTAAATATTGTTATCGATATTGGTCATGGCCATATTTATATTTGACATATTAGATAATATATATTGATTTCGAATATATTAAAATGAAAAGCATTTATGAGATTTGTAAGCTGACAGGACCGTGTTGGGCGATACATTATACATGTCGGCCGATGTATTACAGTATATCACCGATACGAAAATATATTGCGATATTGTCCATAATATCATGAAACATTGGTTTTAGGGGATTCCAATACTAATATATACCAGCCAATATTTGCATCTATTCATTAGATACAAGAAACCTTTTGAGCATTATAGTACAACTTTTAAAAATCTAAAAGGTAGCTGATCTTGAGCTTAAAAAATCTACTAAAAGCTCCTGAAGCTTTATAATTGTGTTGAGTAACATTCCACATTAAATCAGCTCCAAAGTAGTTACCATTTGAGATATAAAATTCAAATATTAGGCGTGTGTTGAGTTTTACTTTTACTTTGACAGAATTTGTTTGTTGATTATAAACAATCATAGCATCTTCGCTTAGAAGTCCGAAAAAATACAATCCATATTCTTTTGAAAAGACTATAAAGTCTATTTTTATGTCTATTTTGAATCGCATTCAAATTTGTCTTTTATATGAAGCCAAAGTAGCAGTTTTTGATTATTCATGCTCTTTCTTGCACTTCATCGTCCCAAACTACTAAGCCTGTTGAATGATGACTGCAAAATTGGCACTTAGTGCTGTTTGAGTTAAAAAATTAACAAAAACTTGGTCGTATCAGTTGGTGTTCAAGAATATCAATAGCAAAGGCATAGCTTCTTCTATGTTGCTGAGATATAAGGATTCTTTTTGTTAATCTGCTCGATTCAAGGCAATCTCCTGTAAAGTCTAAGGGCTATTAAATTTGGTTTGCTACTGTAAGTCTAACTTAGTCTATCCTTTTTGCTGTTATTGTTTCTGACCTCAATCAAATCTCACTTGTGGAATTTCCTTTTTCAAGTGCACAGCGATGCTCTTCCCTTGCCTTTTATATGCTATGGGAGCTACTTTTACCTTATCAACTGTTTCCAAACTCCTTGCCTTTACTCTTTAGAGTTATATTATGCGCCTATGGATATTCATGGTCAAGTATGTCGTATTATTAGTACCATGGAATAAAATATCAACCAATGTGCAAGCTATCTGTCAATATTTTTTAATTCTGTGACAAAATCTTAATATGTTGTATTGGCGATGTATAATGATATATCATCATATTCAAATATCAGCTGATGCACAAGATACAGTGAATATATGTGCCGAAAATTTCCCTAATATATTTTGCTCTTTGGAAAAAAAAAATGCATCTGATACAGCTATACTAATATGCATCACCCGAGACGGTTATGATTGATACTGCTGCTAATATTTTAAATAAATGTGCCATTTGGTACACAAAGTTCCTTCTATGCGCAAATGGCTTTTGGGTCTATTGAATTTAATCTTCTTCTTACCTTACATTATATAAGAGGCCATTTGTGCAGCCTGGACCTATGGCCACCCAGTTAGATGTCCACAATTCTACCTTGCACAAAGCCTCCTCTTCGACACCGATATTTTAATCTGTGATTATTACCTAATGAGTTTATTGATTCATACATTACTCTTTCATCTCTGTAGTCCCGCGCTTTGATCAAGGACCGAAGAAAGTATGCCCAGCTAGTTGACCCGTCGCTGCAAGGTCGGTATCCCTCGCGCTGTCTCAATCATGCAATTGCTATATCCGCAATGTGTCTCCAGGAGCAACCCGAGTTTCGGCCCCTCATAAGCGATGTAGTCGTGGCACTCGAGTATGTATCTTCCCTTCCTTACAACCCAGAAGCCTGTAGCTCCGACAAGCACATCCCTTCTCGGCCATCGCCTTCACAACCTGAAAGAAGCCGATACTAGACTGGCCCGGAACTCATATCCAAGATACCCATCTGTACAAAAGACATCTAATTTCAAAACAAAGCGGCTCACACCTAGTCCTCACCGGCCTGTTTATATAGTAAGTGAAGCTGCTCGTGGGTAGGCTCATATATCTGTTTCATTTTGATTTCTCTTGAATTTAACTCCTTTTTTTTATACGAATACTAACAGGTATGCCGGTTTCGAGAGCTGGGCAATACTTGGTAAATAGGAATACTTGATTCTTGTGATCTGTGTAGATGATTGTTTGATGGTCGTCGAATTCGAAGGCTGTTTCGAATTGGTGGTGAAGATATGAATTTCTGTTAACCGGTAGAGAAAGGAGGAATGAAGCTCAATAGCATTATTCTGCTGTACTTACAGACAGTGCTGCTTGTTTTGCACCAGCAGATACCATCCTGACCGTTTTTTTGATGGATAATCGCCTATGTGATATGAAGAGTAGAAATGTCTCAATTTCTACCGCGGTGTATCTAAATTTATCTGATATATCATCTTTACGGTTGAGCTTGCGGACATGGAATTTGGCTCAAGCCCATGAAATGGGGTGAAAGATTTTTGTTTATAAAGAAAATTGTTGACAATGTGACCCCTTGTTATCACTCAAGTCATCCCTACGAGTAAGTATGCAATGAAATGTTGAGTAGTATGATATTTAGCAGTGATGTTAATTATAAAAAATATAGAATTATATTTTAAATATATATATTTTAATTTTAGTTTGTCGTTAAGCTGAGCAGCAGTAAAATATATACGGTGGCCTAACAGGCTACTCATAATTAAATCAAATTCATGACTAAAAATGAGTATTTCTTGGAGGGCCAGGAGACATCAATATCTAATAATAGGCATGAGGATTAACCCAAGACAAGGCAAGGCCAGGGCCATCTTCAGCAGAACCCGATTCAGATAAAGTTTATTTTTAACATTTTTATTTTAGTTTAAATTTAATTAAAATTTAGATAAAAAATACAGTATCAAATTAATATTTATATTAACATTTAAAAGAAAAACAATGTGCTTATCTTAGAATAACTTTATCATCTCTTTATCATAAAATATACCCACATTATATATAATTATTGAATTAAAAAATATATATACCATACTATAAGAGAAAAAGAAGAAATATATTAAATAAGATAAAAGAAAGCATTTTTATAATGTAAAATTTATTTATATTGTGTAAATTAAGCTTACATTCATATAAGAAAAAAGAAGTAAAAAAATTATAGTCGACAATAATTATACAACATTTTAATTATCCTATTCTAAATATATAGACATTAAAATTAAAAAAAAAAAGTCAGAAAAAATTTTGTTATATGTCATCTTTTACTCATTCTATAGCTTAAAGGATATCCCAAGGTTAGAACGTTTTTCTATCAACTAACAACATTGAAAAATACTCAAAACCCTAGTTTTAATTCCAATTGAAGATGAGAAGGGAAAGAAGAAGACATCCCATCTTCATATGGAGGCGGCGAATTCAAGTCCAAAGCAGAGCTTTCTCTTCTCTCCCAATGAGACCTCTGATGGCCACCCAAAGCTTGCCCACTAGAAAACACCCTAAGACAAGTGCTGCATTTATGACCTCCACCCACAGCCACCGTCCCTCCGCCTCCCTCCACTTCCTTCACCACCCCATCTTCTCCACCATCGCCGCCCGCAACGCCGCAGCCATACACCTCGCCGCACATCATCGCAAAGCAGCCCTTCACATTCTTATGGCTTGCTCTGTGCCCACCTAATGCCTGGTGAGACCCAAACGTCTTCTTGCAACTCGAACACTCGAACCGACAATTGGGACTAGAAATCCCTGCACCAGCTTCTTCTTTGGCAAAGTTTTCAGTCTCCATTATCCCCTGTTTGGAAGAGCCCTGAATTTCATAAACCCTATCAGTCGTAGAGCATCGATTACAACCACCACTAGCCAACGTTATCAAACAAGAAGCCACCTCATGATCCTCCTCTGTAATGGCTGGTTCTGAATTGAGGTTTCTGGAGGAATTCCCACGCCTGAATTGAGGCGGAGGGTTAATTCCTCTCCATTGTCGTTCAGGGTGGCATCTCATGTGGCCAAACAGAGCCTTCCATGACCAGAATTTCTTCCCGCACTCGCTACACGGCATAGTGATCTTTGGAGCATTTGGGTCTGGTTTTTTCGCCGTTTTAGGTTGCTTGTTAGGGGAGAACTCCGTACTAGAACTTGAGCCAGCGATTTCGGTTTCAAGTCTGAGGAATTTAGTCCGCTTCTTTCGTGGGTTTTGATAGTGCCGGTGACTTTGGAGGACGACAGCAGCGGCAGCGGCAGCGGCAGCAGAGGTGGCTGTGGGGGTTGTTGGAGAAGGGAAAGTGGTGCTGCTGGTGAAGAATTCGTGGGTAGGAGTTGGAGGAGAGAGAGAGAAATCTGGAAGTGTTTCCATGTCGTTAAGGGGGTAGAGGGAAAGAGAAGAGACCAGGAAAAAGCCAGAATCGGGAAGACGATGCAAGATTTGTAGTTTTGGCGGTTACAGAAATCAGAAAGGAACCCGTTTCAATTTGGGTAGTTATTTTCCGTTATGGATCTTTTATCTTCTTGCTTCAATCACACGACGACACGTGGCTCTCTATATAAACGATTTAAATAAAAATAGAATTATTAATAAAATAAAAGATATTTCGGTATTAAAGGAATATTAATTAGATATTTTAAATTTTGATATCTTATTTATATCTATTAAAAAATAAATATATTAAT
>JAOVVI020017638.1:0-10559 GCA_028571085.2 Nepenthes alata | reverse complement strand
ATGGTGGTTTTGGTGATAAAAATAATGGATAACAAGGGAAATCAGCGAGTGTATGGTTGTTTTGGTGATAAAAATGATGTGGGAAATATGATTTTTGAGTCTTCTAAACAATTGTTTTAAGAAAAGTGACAAATAATCATTGACTACCCAAGGAAATAGCAGGTCTTAATGCCATTTTTTGTGACCTACCTTCTGAACTTAACTATGACCAAATTCACTAGTGAATAGTCAGAGAAAAGGGTGATAGAGAAATAGTTGGGTTGGGAGTTGGGACAGAGAAAAAGTAAGTAAAGGAAGCAATATAGTATTATAGAAGAGGGAGCAAGGGAGGAGAGGGACAGAATTAGAAAATTCATTCTTTCATAGCATGAGTGACTCTTACATCCGAGGGGTTCTTTTATAACTTAGCATCCATCTTTCCCTACCCTTTTCATTTCTGTAAAAAATTGACAGCTATGATAAATTGACGATCAGCCATAGTTGTAACTTGCGGTGTCATATGCCATGGCCGTGATGTCAACAATGTAAGGGTTATCATGTTGTCATGGTTTTATGATAATGATTGCGGTTCATGTTGTGTGACTTACCTTGTAATTCCAACAAAAGGCTAATTTCTAACCAACCTGTGTAACAGATTTTGCATTTGGAAATAAGCCGGATGGATTATTTCTAAACTTCTACACTATTACACAAGCCATAGAGTCCAAATGTAAAATACAGATTGTTATGCCTTTCGTGCGAGTCGGAACTTACTTGATAACGTGGATAGATACAAATTACTGTGATGACAGTAAGCTCTGACACTGGAATAGATAATATGTCTATTGTCTCTTTCAGGATCTGAGACCAAAGAGAAAGCGTTGAAAAGATCCAAGCATTTAGGGATTCAATGGATGACGGTATCCATTGAAGATGTTATTGCTAGTGTCAAGTCACTAGAATTGCACGACTGGTTTCAGAATGTAGTTTTCAAAAAAAAAAAAAAAATTGTTATGTGCCATAAGGTGTTGATGTTGGGATTTCAATGGCGCATTGAACCAGTAATTGATTAGTTTAAAACACAGTTTAAGTATTTAAAATGGTTTAGCTATTTCTAGGGATGATATGATTTAGATAGTGATAAGTTATTTGTCTTTCAATGGGAATTGTTGAATAAAATGTAAGGCAGTTATGATTCGTATCACTTTGAATTCAACTGATCTGTTCAAATTGTTGGTCTATTTTGGGAGTTCAGTGTTGATGTGCTTAAACACCAGAAACTCCCTCTGTAACGTTGGGTTTCTCAAAATCTAATTTTTAAACCTCTGCAGTGCATGAGCCTCCAGAATTGGGCTACTGTTCTTAATTAACACCACCATGCACAACAGGGATGACTTATTCAATCTGATGCCCTTTGAGTCCCTTAGGTAATTTTTCGCATTGTTGCTCCTTTGGAGGCCACTTAACTCGAAGAGCTGATTTAAATATTGAACACTGCTGCTTCTGAACTTGTCAATATTATTGGGAGAAGACCTCTAAGTAATACAAGATATAACTTTTGAGATCTTTTTTATTAGCTTTCTGATTTTTTATGCCTGTACTTGCTGAGACTCGTTATAGTTTTCTCATGTTCATATGCACGTCTCATGTGCTTGCTTTTGTTCTCCTTTAGGCTTTCACTGCAATATCACCCGGACAAGAACAAGAATAAGGGTGCCCAGGAGAAATTTGAGGAGATTAATAATGGTAATTGAACCTTTTGCACCTCATATTCTTATTCTCCATTCAATGTGCATGAAGTTCTCATGTCATCATCCTATTATAGCTCTTGCATTATTAGTCTGTGTCATTGCCTTGTTGAGGAGAGATTAGTGATTAGCTGGTTGAAGTAACCAGGATATTTCCTGAAGCACATTGCATAACGATTCCAGATATCTACTGCTGATTTTAAGTTAGATGTCCAATATTTTGTTCATACTTGTGCTCCTTCAGTGGGGAAGTCTGGAATGGAGCAGTGGGTTAAAAAGATCTCTAAATGATTCTTGGTTTGGCTTCTTTAACAAATCCTTTTACCTAGATGGACATGCTACAATTGAAGGATTTTTATTGATGGTGGTCCCTGGAGGACTAATAGTGATCTTTAACATGTCGCTTAAAGGACTGGCTTCGCATTTCCTGATATGATTTTATTTTAACTCTTGGTGTTTTTGTTCTACAGCATATGAAATTCTATCTGATGAAGAGAGGAGGAAAAATTTTGATTTATATGGTAATGAGAAGGGCGGACCCTCCTTTGATTCTGGAAATGCGGGTGACTATGGTGGATATACTTACTTCACAGATGGTGGAGCTGGACAAAATCGGTTCTCATATAGACCAGATGAGTGGCAGAACATGGGTAGCCATGGAAAATCCCGGTCTTTCTCGTTCTCCTTTGGTGGCCCTGGTGATGGGAGCTCATTTGGTTTTGGTCTGCATGATCTGTTTTCTAACTTTTTTGGAGGTGACACGAACGGAGGATCTAGCTTTGATGGATTCAGCAGTTCATCAGGGTCTCGGTTTGGTAGTTTCCATAGTTCCACCAGGTCTCAGTCTGATTTCAACCATCCCATAAACTATATTCGCACTGTAAATTCCAAAGTTTTTGAGGAGGAAATAAATGATAAAGGGCTCACTTGGCTTTTGGTGTCCTATACACCCTTAATGAAGTTGACATTGCAACAAGAATCAATCTTAGAGCAGATTGCTAAGTCATTGAAGGGAGCATTGAAGGTATTTATTTATCTTGTGTTCCATAGTACTTGAACAATCAACAAGTACTGTTCAACTATTGTGTATTTCTCTGTCTTGCAGGTTGGTAAAATGAACTGTGAAAATGATCTGTCATTTTGTAAAAGTCAAGGAATATATCCACGCAGAGCACCCAGGTTATTTGTTTACTCATACATAACAAGTGGCAGCGGTTCCTTTGTGGAGTATAACAGCGAGTGGGATATCAAAAGTTTGAAAAGTTTTTGTCAAGATCACTTGCCACGGTTTTCAAAACGCGTCAACATGGACAAATTTGAGGCTTTATTTGGTTCTGGGGAAAGATTACCTCGTGTTATGCTTCTCTCATCTAAGAAGGATACACCTGCCATTTGGCGTACCCTCAGTGGCTTGTATCATAAACGTTTTATCTTCTATGATGCACAGGTAAATAATGTAGTCCATGAACTGCTTTTCCCCTTATGAAATGGCTAAGACTATTATCATAATTTTATACCCTATTCAACTTGTTCAATTTTATGAAGATGACAATTAGCTTTTGAAGCAGGACAAAGATTTCTTTGTAATTATCCCAATCTTAAGAAACACATACTACTGAAACACCGTGTTATAAATCCCTGATAAATATTTGCAATTTTTTCTTAGTAATTGTTAGCCCCTATATTTATTAGTGTGCCCCTTGACAAAACTAAATGTCTTGTTGGGCCTCGTTTGTTGGAGTTATTTGTCTTTTTGCTCAAACAAGATGAGTGACTCTGCTCACTTGAGTGAAGAAGAGAGAAGCAGTTGTGCGATGCACATGCGCATGGCACTGGAGCAATTTTCCTATCTGGGTGTCTGTGCAAGAGCAGTGCGAGCCCCATTCTTGAGCTACTTGTCAAGCAACTTGTATGTGTGAGATTAATGCGCTCTAGTGACTTGACTTACCTACTCGCTGTGTAGTCTGTTGACTTATTCTTTGGCTCTTTCTTTGTATAATTGAGTCCTCCTTTGGCTTGAGCAAGAAAGAAGGTTGAAAATGCTTGTGTGCAAGAGAAAGGAGCACTTTTTTCTAAGGTTTTTCAAGGGAGAGAGAAACCATTTTGTCCGTGGTTCACGTATTGATCTAAGTTTCCTCTTGGCAAGAAAATTTCCACACCTTTCTTCATCCAAACTATTGTAGCGGAGAAGTTGGAGTTAATTTTCTAGTCCATAGTGAAAATACTTTAAGGTGGCTCCCATATAACGTGGAGCTTTGTCCCCCATTGGGATATTTTCCACTGTTTCCAAAATCGTGTATTTTGTCTTGTTTTATTTGCTTTATGTTATTGGCTTGACCATTCTGTATCGACCTCGTGCACTTGTATGCTTTACGTATACCAATTGTAGTGTGTTGTGACTCTGTCTTTGCAATTGGGTCTAAAACTTTGGGGTTCTTCAGGGATGCTTGAGTGCTACTCTCACTTCCCTCACACGAACCTCCAGGTCTCGTGCTGAGTAATTTTAATAATAAATTTTACTAATGTAATATATAAGAAATATGACATTTTCTTAATAAATACAAATGTTAAAATGTCTTTAAAGCTCAAATACTGGCCTGCATTAGCTTGTTTTACCAAGTTCTCTCTTCTGCTCTTGTTTTCAACACAGATTCTTGATGTCACTTATCCAAAGGTGAAGAAGTTGGGAGTCGATGCACTTCCAGCTATCATGGGTTGGCTATCGAATGGGGAGAAGCAGATTATAAAAACAGGGATCACTGTAAGAGATTTGGAATCAGCAGTCCAAGATCTTAGCCTCTTACTTAATGGTTTTGAAAAGAAAAATAGAAAGGTAGCTCCAAGTCCGGCTAAAAAATCTAAGACAGAATCATCAGATAAACAGATACCTCTGCTGACTGCATCAAATTTCAATGATATATGTGGTGAGACCACCCCTGTATGCATAATTGGAGCTTTCAGATCATCCAAAGCAGGAGAGAAGCTAGAGTCCATTCTATCAATGGTGAGTTGAATCTTCTTATATATGGTTATTTGCATCACCTTGTGCCTAGTAATAATGCATACTCATTTGGGGCCATTTGCGAAAAATAATTTCCTATATGGAAACAATCATAACTCCTCATATAGAGTTTCCTTCTATTTGCACAACACGAAACAAGCGTATTTCTTGATTGATCAAAAGCATACACTGCAGAGTTGTTGATGTTTTTTTTTTTTCCTGCAAATACCTTTTTATTTGGCCAATGCATCATTTTAGAGCCGTTTGCCAAACTGAAGTTGCTGTTGTAGGATAACCCAAGTAGTTTATCTGGGCTGTCTTTTGGAAATTTGGCATAGTGAGTTTATTGTCATTAAAGATTTATTGGAATCACTGCCAGCAAGTCTTCTGTCTTTCACGTTTCTATGCCTTAGGAACCTGGGAAACCTGTCTTTGTTGTTCTGCCATACTACTTTATGTTGCTGATTCCCTGTACCATGACTTCTTATCCTGGCACTCTTAAATGCTTATGGACGAGTTTTTTCAAGGGGGAGAATGATGCAAGCCACAACAAAAAGCTTGAAGTAGAAATTTATTAGTCAGGAGTACGATTGCACCATTAGTGCTAATGTATTAGCATACTTTCTACTTGGAATCATCATATTATTGCCAGGATATACGGTATATTATTTTCCAAAATTTTCTCTTTTCATAGCTGTGTTTTAGGATAGGAGAATATTGAGTAGCTATTAGGTTTTTATTGTTTTTAATGCACCAATAGTAGTTTGTATTATTGACAGGATCCATCTGTTTGAAAACATGTATATGAAAAGGAAAGAATATTTGAGCTTGCATGGATTATGAAACACAAATGATTTCTTGTGTGTGACCATTGGGAATGATTTGCAATCTTGGACTCCGTTTGGCCGGGTCCAGCACGGGCATTATGTTTCCTTGACCTGTTGGTCGATAACCTAAGGCCATGACTAGGTAAACAGGTCTTTCCCTGTAACATGTTTGTGGTATTGTGTTTAGGCCTCTCATATTCAATGCATTGATACTAGGTGATCTCTTCATCAGTACTAGTGACCTTGTCGTCAAGCAGGGTCATCTTTAAGTCGATATAGTCAGCCCATATAGTTAATAACTTTCTTTTCAGGTTGTCCTAGGGGTTGGGGATGCTATAACTAACCTTTCTGGTTTCCTATTCGTAGATATGCTGGTGATTTCCGTCTTGCCTAGGGTCTTTTTTCCTGCTGAAACTGCATCTTCAAAATTAATGCATATATTGATTGAAATCATGGCACTTTGTTTCAGTGGCATTTATCAATATACGCTTGGAATATTTATTCAACTGCATCTTCAAAATTAAAGCGTATATTGATTGAAATCATGATGCTTTGTTTTCGTGGCATTTATCAATATACACTTGGAATATTTATTCGACTGCATCTTCAAAATAGTTGCTCTCTAGGACTGCGTCTTTGGTGAAGGATTTGTTGACATTGAATTGCTTCTTGAAAGCCTTTTTTTTTTACCAAGGCTATCAACAAATGTGAACTATTTGGAGAATCCTTTTGGATACGTTAAATGCAGAATGAAAATAATAGAGAAAAACCAATGGAAAATTTCAGAAACTAGTGATAGTTTGTTAATATTTGCCTTCATATTTATTTTTTTACTCAAATTTCATGCAGTCCAAGTGCATCTAGACTAACATTTATTCCCTTTCCTCATCAGGTCTCGCAGATGTCGATGTCGAGGAAACGTAGTCTTTTACCAGACCCCAAAATTTCTGTTTCCTATGCCCTATTAGATGCCACAAAGCAGCAAGCATTCCTCAATGCTTTTGATAAATCTGGATTTAAATCATCAAACACTGTCCTGTTGGCTTATAAACCGCGGAAGGGGAAGTATGCAGCATTAGTAACAGAAGTAACAATGGAAGAAGCAGAGAAATTTGTCAGTTCGATTCTAAGTGGTGATGTCCCATTTGATAAGACACGGAAAAAGCCCACAATCAAGTAAGCTGACTGAATTGTGTAAGGTTTAGGCATTATGTACATAATGGAAATTGTTTTAAATTAACTGACAGTGTAGAGCAAATGTAAAGCAAACAGAGTGTGGAGCAACATTCAACAACTTGTATGTCTAGAACCAGATATGGTCTAGCTCGGGAGGCCCATACGTGATAGTTGGCACTCCTTTATGCACCCAATCCCCCTCAAGAGAGAGAAAATACTTTTTCAAGGGGAAAAATGAGTAATTTATGGTCCCTCCACAGAAACAAATTGAGGGGGTTGCTTTGCGGTGGACCACAGCAGCCTCTGCTTTGCCAGATTTCATCCAAGACGGCTTGAATTAAAACATGTGGGGGCTGATCTTGATCACTTCTGTGCATTTCTTCACACAGCTTGTATCCCCATTTCTTCACTGCTTTTCTTCATTTTGCACTGGTTTTGCATTTTCATTGTTGCACTGGAGGAAAGTGTTCCTTATTCCATCTTCAATCCTTTGCAGAGCACAATGAAATTGCAGAAAATTGAGGAATTTGGGAAATTTCTTCAAATTGGTCCTCCCGAAAATTTCTTCAAAATCAGTGCAAAATGAAAAAAATAGAGAAAAGAGAAGAAATAAAGAGCAGCGGTGCAGCCATTAGATTTCATCCAAAAAATGGAAACAGGCAAAGCAGAGGCTGCTTCAGGCCCCACGAAGCAGCGCCTCTCGATTCCACAGAAACTGTCAATGACTATGATTAATACACGTGCCATGGAGCTCATTGGACACATGGTTGAACTTTGGAGCCTGGTTACTAAAATTTTGTTTTATTAATTGCTGATTGAGTGCTACAAAGATTGCATATTAGTGAATGTTTGTGCGAGTGTTTTTGGGTGAAATTTAGGTCGATTTATTACCTTCTCAATCTTCTTATTGTTCATTTATATGTTGTTAATTGCCTCGTAGTTGCTTTGCTTTCTGTGACACAATTTGATCCTCGTACATCTTAGCATGTATTTGAGTTTGTTGATGACTCTAGTAGTTCTCCTCGATGCATTGGGAAGATTTGTGGGAATTAAATATTTTTGTGTCCTGTTAGGATTCATAGAGGTTGAATGACATATATTATGCTGAGTGCTGAGACATGAAGTCAGTAATTTGATAAACATTGTCCATGAAATGGTGGTGCAAGTTTAAAAGGTCACTCAAGGGGATGATATTTGAAAGATTAGTACAAGCAAGAGGTAGTACCATATTTCACTTAAGGGGATGAATTTATAAAATTGGGGCAATTTGAATGAATGCTGATAAGAAAAAAAAAAAAAGCCAAGGAAGATGAGGAATTTTTGAACTTTTTTTTTTCTAAAAAAAAGGGAACCGTAAGAGTTAAGAGAAAACTTGGACAATTACGTTTATAATATAGATTTAATATATTTTGATATGTTATCACATTCTGAGTAATCTAAATTGTTAGATAAAATTCCTATGGTAAGTGTGAGGATGATTACAATGGAAAGAACCCTACGAAGACTTGGGGAAGGTGTCTCCTGCTGAAAGAAAGGAGGTTTTCACCCAATAGAAAAGCATGAGGAAGGATTTGGGAAAGTGGGGCCTATGTCCCAGGAACTATGGAAGAGTTGCTAACGAAGGTCATATCTATCAGGCACACATGCCTATTCCCCAGGAACTACAGAAGGGTTAGAAAGAGCATAGAGGCTAAACTCCTTGCAAAAGCCCCGTTGCACTTGATATCCAAGCTATCTGAAGCCAGTTGAGATTACGATGGCTTGACCTGAAAATTGTGGGACTTAGGATAATGAAGGGCTGGACTTAGAAAGAGAGAGGAGGGAGAAGGAACAGCTGAAGGGCCAACTGAAAGGGAGCAGGCCATTCTCGATGATTTTAGGGGACTACTGTCCGCATTGATCCTACTGTGGCTCCTCTTGCCAATACTGCCATTCCCACATCCACTTTTGGTGCCATTGCATTTTGATCAACTGATCCAAAAAGTCTCCTACTCCTATGCCACGGCCACCTACCTCGCATCAGCTTTCATTGGCCCTGGCATATACTCTGTGACGGCCTCACTTGGTTTTTGAATTACGACCTGCTCGTAAGACAATTTTTTAAATGGCCAAGTTAACTAGGCATTGCTCTATTCATTTCATTCTTATTTATATTTATCGTCAAGTGTGTGTTTTGAGGGGGCAGCGTGCATTACATCCCCATTTGTAAGCCATCTATCATTGTCTATTTGATAGATGTTTACCTGATGTGGTTTAGTACTTTGGATTTGATGATTGAAAAAGTGGTATTGACACCTATTAAATGCTGGTGGCAAAGTTTATTTCGTTTTTCAAGAAACCGTGTTCTATCAAAAGGTGGCCTATGCAGTACAAACCATATGTTACGGGCCTTGCTATTTGTTGTTTTTCTGTTTTTCCTTTTTGGCTGTTTTGTTGATTTTCTCATGGCAGTTCAGTTTGTTTTGTTGGTTTTGGTTGTTACTTTATTCAGTTGGGTATTTGGTTGGTTTCCAATCGAATTTGGCTTTGCTCCAACTGATTTCAGTTGGATTTTTACTATATAGGTATTGTTCATGCACAGTGAATGAAAGATCTGAGATCTCTATACTCTCTCTCAGTTGTTCTCTCTTTCTGTGTCTTTTTTCTCTGCCTCTCCCGATGCTTCTCCACTATTGTTCTCCTCTTTTTCCTCTCTTCCTCTCTATTTCCCTGTGCTCCCTCTCCCTCACATTTTCTTCTCCCTCTGCCAGAACTCCCATTCCCTGCCTTCTTCTCTGTTTTCGTCTTTTTACTTGGTTTGTCGGTGCTGCCGCCGGCTGTTCACACATCACCATCTATAAAGCCCAATTGAGCCATCTGAGAGTCTACAAACACGAGAGCCTTTATTTTGATGCTCTAAGATGATGTCCATCAGTGGACCGGGCTAATTATGCCTTAATTTGGGATTGTGTGTTTGAGGTTACTTCAGTTTGAAAGAACATGATGTTGACGAGTGAATGAATCAGATTAATGCCCAATGAAACCATCACAAAATGGAAAGCTCAATGTGAGCTTTGTGTTTATTAATTTAGGAAATTAGTTTACAATGCTGCATCATACCATTTATAGACTAGTTCTGGTATAGCTGTAAGAAGTAAATGTACAAATGAAAAGGCTAATCTTTGTCTTACTTAAGTAGCACAATCTGAATTTATGTTTGTTTATATTTTCAGATACATAAGAAAATACAAATGAGTCCTCATCCACGAAATGTGTGTTGTCCAACCAAATACTGCTTGCACGTAGAATGCTTGGATTGCATTCTTAGGTAGCAATAAACAGTAGTCGAGGTTGAATAATATAACCACTTTTTTGTGTGACCAACTAGAAGTTGGCTGGAACTAACTGATGAGAAATGAAGTCTGTTGTGCCGATGCATCTGAAGTTTTATCGTTATTACTTAATAACGGTGGTTGCACTTTTTGTTATGTTGTCGAGATAGTAGTAGTGCATCACACAGGCTCTTGTATTGCATATAAGATGCAACCGGATCAGTAGGACGATAGCCTCATTATCCCTAAAGGTGTGAATAGAGGATATGGTGGAGAGCTTGAAATTCAGAGTCTTTCTAGTACACGATGGAAACGTTGTGCAGTAGCCTATGTATTTTTTATCTCGTGCTTCCTTACCAAATCAACCCAAACAAAGGCCTCGCCAAAGAGTCTCCACAATTGATTGACAGGGATGACTCAACGTGAACTGATTTCCAAACCATGTTCCTCTTTTTGGACACAATATCTTTACAAACAACTTTAATTGTTGTCTTACCCTCTATTTTCCTATGCCAAG
>JAOVVI020017636.1:0-10562 GCA_028571085.2 Nepenthes alata | reverse complement strand
ATATTCTCTAGGGTTCATCTAGCAAGACTACATATAAATGAAATAATCAAACTTCATGAGATTTAGCTTCAATTATAACAGGTTAAGGTCCCAGCTTTATATTAAAATTTTGTGAGAGTTTGAATTAAGAGTTGGGCACCAATTTAAACTTTAGCAGAGTATATCATCCATAAATAGGCGCGCCGTAAGAGTGGACAATTCTGATTTTAGTGGGCATGCTAAGGGTATCAACTTTAGTGATGAAAGGAAATTAGAATGCTATCGCTTATCAAGTTTCCTTGTAACAACAATTATCTAATAAGTATTGGTATTACTCCGTTTAAAGCACTATATAGAAGAATATATCTTCCCCTAATTCATTGAAAATAAATTAAAGATCATAAACTTTTGGAAACATAAATGATCTAAAAGACATACATAAAACACATTTAACTTAAGGTCAACTTCAAATTTCTTAAAGCTGATAAAATGATTACAAAGACAATAGGAGGACTAATTTGAGCTTTGAAGTTGGTAATCATATGCTTTTAAATATTTACCCATCAAAGGGAGTATCTAGATTTGGAATAAAATGGAAGTTAAAGTTAAGATTTATTGAACCATTCAAAATTTTAGAGATTATTGAAGAAATGGCTTATAGATCAGCCTTACTACCAATCCTAATAGATGTTCATAATATTTTTCATATCTCAATGATTTGTAAATATGTTCATGACCCTTCATGTGTCATCAAATATAAACCCTTGAATATTAATGAAAATTTGACATATATTAAAGATTTGATTCAAATTATAAGAGTTATGTTAAGGGTTAGGCTCACTATTGTAATCTTTGTACTAACTTTTCATATTAGTAGGCTTGAATGGATTTGTAAGGATTTTGGGCAACACCAAGGGTTTCATAAGAAATAGTTTTTAAGAAATTTTAGTTGTATTTCAACTTTTTTCAAAGAAATGTTTGTTAATTCATTTTTTAGAATTTCTGTATTATGGCAACGTAAGAATTGTTAAATTTTAGTATAATATTTAGTATTTTATTATTGTTTGCTTTGATTTCAGATTTAAAATACTTTTTTTACTTATGATTTTAGTTGATTAGAAGATGAGTTTTCAAGCCTACTTTTGAATGTTACTTTTTGATCATATATTTTGATATTTATTTATTATCAAACCAATTGATGATAATTGTTACAAGATTGCATCTTGGTGTGTCGATGTGACTTCAGTCGATTGATTAAATGTTTACTTATGTGTTTAGTTTTAACTCTAATTGATATATTTAACTATAGGTTATGATACGTGAGCATGACAATTTCAAACTCTAAGGTAAGGGGCAAATGTTACGTTTGACGGAAGCTACATGCATCGGTAGGACCAAGAGGAGGAAGAAGGCCCAAGCATCAATGGAACACATATAGACCCAAATGTGGCAATGTCGCAATACTCAATGAGTCATGAAAGCAACGTTCAAGACATCATAAAACTGAGAAGAACAGATCAAGATGAATAGCCGCCAAATGTTTCTAAACTTGTGGTCTGTCCTTCAGATAGCCTATGAGATCCAAACTCCTAATATTTATTTTAATGAGGCTAAATATAAGTGAATTGATAAATTATAGAGATTAATTATGGGTTCAGGGTAAAAATTAAATGTTTGACCAAACAAGTTTAGACTCAGGTGACACTTAAAGTGTATCCGATTAGCGTATTAGTATATTTTAGATAAAATTACCATACCTAAAGTACACATGAGAGACATTCATGCATGTTTAGTATAGAATAGTGACACGTGTTGCTCTTTTGTTGGATGTTCATTCATAGGCTTAAAGAATCCTTTACACCTAAGCCGCATCTGACCAACACACGTACACCAATCTATTTTATAAGATTATTTCTAATTGATTCTACTCACTTTCTGGTAGATTTTGAAAGAAGAGGGAGAAAGAGAAGAGGAAAAAAGAAAGAGGAAGAGGAAGAGAGAGATGGAAGTATAAAGTGAACCAAAGTTAGTTTTAGGTGATTTCTAACTACTTTTTAGTAAATCAAAATTAAGGCAAATGCATCTAAATTTATTTCTTCCTATATTATTAAATTTCTCTGAAATCTCTTAATATTTCTTATTTAAATGCTCATGTATATATATTTGCTTACTTTTCTTACTTATATATTGCATACATGTTAATTAATTTTCATTTTATATAATTTCTGAAAGCTTATATTTTAAATTCAATCATGTCATATTGTAATAACAAAATCCTTATACATATGTTCTTACATACATTTTATTTGTTGATAAAGTGTTGAAAACTCTATTTCAATTTTGTTACAGATGATTTGTTTCCCTGCTTTGAGAAAACATTTGTATATTTATAATTTTGTGTAGAGTTTTTAATTTTAATTAAGTAAAAATTATTATGAAAAGTTGATAGAATATATTTCAATATATCCTAACATATTATTCATAAATTAAATTTTAAATTAATATCTTCATATTAGAAAAATAATATTTGACTTCAAATATAAAAAGTAAAATGTAGTTAACCTACCCATAAATTATGAATCGTCTATATGACTTTCTGCTATGCATAAATAATTATAACCTAAATTTTGATATTTGACTCTACTTTATGAGATTAATACCAATCTTTAATTCATATAAATTTGAAGAATTTTACATGTTATATATTATTATATATTTGGAGGTAATGGGGACACAAAAAATGAGCCGGCCCAAAAGGAGTAAGTGACCCAAATTAAGCAAAGGCCCAGCTGCACTCTAGATGGTCAATGGAGACAGTAGGCCAGCTCCGGCCTAGGATAACTACGGTCTAAGTCAAACTCAACCCACGCATGCCTAAACGGTTACCTACCCTAATTCTCCGCACCTCTATGAAAGGCAATTCCCATTATAATGGCAACATCCCAGAATCAGAGCGCATCCCGGCAGAAAGGTGCACGAATCGGCGCAATATTTATAGAAAAAACCCTAACAGTTACTTTGCGCAGAAGGAAAGAGGTCCACATTCTTGACAGTTGCAGCCAAGAATGGCACCCACAACTAAGCAAGGAATGCAGTAATCCCCACACATAAGGCAGGCATCCCGCTTCGCTACTTAAGGAAGGCTGTGGAGGACCACGGCTATAAAAGGCCATAGAGACTCACTCCACAGATACGCTCTCTTTGGCCTGCTAAACGCTCTCTAACAAGCTACAACTTACGAAAGTTCCCTAAGCTCTCAAACTTTTCAACGTTTTCCTTGTCCTCTTTTAACTTGGTCCCCTGCGATCTAAATATCCAGGGGAAACTACTTTGTACAAGCAACCTCAAACCAAGACACTCTTTCCACAAGTGCACCTACGTTCCCAAACACACTCCCTAACGCATTTAACCGTGCATCCATTCCATATTTCCTTCTCATCCTCAGAAGTATCTATACAGACTTGAGTATCGAGTGTTTTCAGTGAAATCAAATTTTACCATCACCTGACCTCTTATTTAAAGTTATAGTGTGTAGGATCCTAACTTCGGCAGCGGAGACCAAAATTTGATGAATAGCTCGACCCAAACCAATTTAAAATTTGGATCCACAACGTATTATTGGCATCGTCTGTGGAAACGCTGACTAAAAGCCAATCA
Source organism: Nepenthes alata (assembly GCA_028571085.2). Classification (NCBI taxonomy): domain Eukaryota; kingdom Viridiplantae; phylum Streptophyta; class Magnoliopsida; order Caryophyllales; family Nepenthaceae; genus Nepenthes; species Nepenthes alata. The sequence continues at coordinate 6,926 of JAOVVI020017636.1, read as the reverse complement.
ACTACATCCTTTAAGCAAACATATCCATAAAAATGGTGAACACCTGGGTTCAAACTAGCTTTCCTACTAGGAAGCTGCCTCCCCCGACCACGGCCACTTAGCCGAAAGTCAAGTCAGAGGGCAGCTTGCCCCATTTTTCTCAAACCTAGCGGAGCAGATAAACAACGTGTTCTGAATACTCCAAATGCTCTGCACTCACCGGGGCAAGAAGAAGCAGCAGGCCCAATTCCCCCTACTCCCATTCTAGCCTCTAGGCGATGATGCCAAAGAAAGAAGAGGCCGTCCAAGGAGGCTCCAGTGCCTGGAACTCTCACGCTCTGGCGGCCTCCAACGCCCAGAGCCGTTCAAAACATGAAGGATGCTTAAGCCGCGGGACTCCGAATGAGAGTCCTGAGAAAAGAAACCCTCGATACTCCTGGGACGAGCAAAGGTCTTAAGCAGGGGATGGAGCCTCTCGGATCGACCGATCTGCAAGCAGTAGCAGCCGGTTGGCCACGCACCACACAGTAGAAAGAACGGAGTTGAGGTTTACATTAACTCCAAGAGATCAGGCTCGAGTGGAGGAAAAAGTCTAGAAGACTTAAAACCGTGTGCATGCCACCAATCTGGAGAGATCTCCCTTCACCACGAAAATCCAGAATTGTCCGATATCAGCCAAGTTCAAGATGTCGATCCTGGATTCCTATAATGGATGCACTGATCCCATTGATCACTTGGATCACTTCCACAACCATCTAAACTTTCAGGGCCTAGAGGAGGCGGCAACGTGCCGATGTTTCCCTCTCACCTTTAAGGGGGATGCCAAGATCGGGTTCCATTGGCTTCCTCCTAACTCAATCCGGAGTTTTTGAGATCTCACCGATCTCTTCTTAGTGTAGTATGCTTCTAGCCACCGGGAAGAGAAACAATCGTGACACCTCTCCCACATCAAGTAGAGATAGGGCAAGAATCCAAGGCAGTTCCTCAAGCGGTACATGGTAGAAGCTAGAAAAATCTCCAAGTTCATCTCTGCATTAAGGTCAAGCGACTTTTTCAAGCTCTTGACCCACAAGAACCTGTAAACCTTTCGAAAAGTGGAGGCCATCACCTGGAAGTATGTGGCCGTTGAAGAGGCCAACGAGGCAAAGAGTCCAGAGATGACTGACCAGCCTCGCTCTTTCCAAGCCGAAGGAAAAAGAAAAATGGCGACGGTGACAATCCCCACTAGAAGCAATTCAGGACGTAGCACTACACCAAAAGGAGTATAGGCTCGTTAACCTAACTCCGCTGAACAACACATGGGCCAACATCCTCATACAGATCCGTGGTAAAAATTTTGTTAAGTGGCCAAAGCCACTGAAGAACACGGATGGAGGAGATCCAGCGACATACTGCAATTTCCATCGATCTCCGGGGCATACCACGGAGGAATGCAAGACGCTCCAACGGGAGATCGATGAGCTGATTCGAAGGGGCCACCTCACCAGGTTCGTGAAAACCCCCATGCAGAGCTTCAGAACCCCAAGTGGAGAAGGGATAGATCCGCTCCAGCCACGAAATCGGGTCGTAGTTTGAGTGGTCGACATGATAATGACTCGGCCGCCCATGACCCACCAGGTGAATCACCAGGAGAGGCAAGCTGGACGCAAGAAGTAAAGGGTGGAGGAAAACGTCATTAGTTTTACTGATAATGACGTGACTCATGTAATATTTTCACATGATGATCCCTTGGTTGTATCTGCACTCATTTCAGATGTTACTATTGACTACCAGCTGAAATAGATTTTTGACGATAATGAAAGTTTCAAAGATTTGTTTTACCTCGATACATCTTTAAACTAGGACTAAAGAAGAATTAGCTCAAACCGGCCAAAGGACCATTGTATGGCCTGGATAACGAACCTGTAGCCGTCCAATGGATATTACAATTAGATGTCATCCTAGGCGCGTACTCTAAAATGATGAGTCGCACACTCACCTTCCTAGTTGTCAACCTACCAATCATGTACAACGTCATCCTAGGCTAACAAAGCCTAATGGCATTCGAAGCTGTCACCTCAATACCGCACTTAAAAATAAAATTTGTGACAGCATGCGATATAGGTGAAGTGTTGGGCGACCAAGTAATCGGAAGGACGTGTTACATGTCACAAATAGCCCCAAGCGGCAATGAATGGCTCACAGAAGAGCTACACCATCGAGACGAAGCTACCCTGTAACAGGCGCAGTCCGATGAGGCCCGGTGAGGCCACTGACCTCGTACCACTGAATCCAAAGAACTTGGAGAAATGCGTACCAATATGAAACTCACTCATCAAGCCCCTACAAGATGAACTGATGAGTTTCTTAGGGCAAAATGCGGATGTCTTTGTGTGGACGCTCACCGACATGTCAGGAATTTCTATCGGAGTAATGGTCTACAAGATGGTCCTGATCCCGGTCACAAGCCCATTAGGCAGAAATAAAGGAACCACTCCGTTGAGAAACTCACAGACATCTAGGAAGAAGTGAAGAAGTTGTTGGACGCCAAATTTATCAGAGAAGTCCAATACCCTGATTAGCTTTCCAACGTGGTCCTGGTCAAGAAAAGTAATGAGAAATGACAGATGGATGTCAACTTTACCGACGTCAACAAAGCCTGCCCAATGGATAACTTTCCTTTACCCAGGATCGACTTGTTGATGGACTCGGCCTCTAGTGATGAGTCGCTACGTTTCATGGATGCAAACTCAGGTTATAACCAAATCAGGATGAGCCCAAACGACGAGGAGCACACCTCATTCATGACCGATCAAAGTACCTACTGCTATAAAGTCATGCCTTTTGGTTTAACACATACGGGTGCCACTTACCAAAGGCTCATGAACAAAATGTTCGAGAAGTAGATCTACTGTAATATGGAGGTGTATGTAGATGACATGCTCGTCAAAAGAAAAACCACCCGCGACCATATTCGCGATCTGGCTAAATCCTTCGAGATACTCCGTGCATACCAGATGAAGTTGAATCCGACCAAATGTGTCTTCGGAGTGTCCTCAGGAAAATTCTTGGGTTTCATCATTTTTCAATGAGGGATCAAAGTGAACCCAGAAAAGATCAACGCCCTCACGAACATGTCTCCACCTCGAGGTGTCAACGATGTCCAGAGGCTAACCATAAAATTGGCAGCACTGTCCCACTTCTCAGCTAAGTCAGGAGAAAAATATCAACCCTTCTTCAATGCTCTGAGGGGAACGAAGGCTAACAATTTCCAGTGGACAACGGAGTGCAAGGCCGCCTTCGATGAGGTGAAACAGTACCTGATTAATCCGTCATTATTGACATCCCCAAGAGACGAAGAAGTGTTATACCTGTACCAGACAGTATCAAAGGCAGCTCTTAGCTCCATTCTGATACGCCAAGAATTTGACACACAGCGGCTGGTCTACTACGAGAGCAAAAATATTGACCGGCATAGAGACACGCTACCCACGTGCTGAGAAACTTGCTCTTGCACTCGTCTTCTTGGCAAAGAAGTTAAGACCCTATTTCCAAGCTCACCTTGTGGTCATCCTGACCGACCAACCATTGAAGGAAATCCTACATAAACTTGAGATTTCTAAACAACTGGTCAAGTGGGCTATCGATTTGGAAGAGTTCGACATCAAATTTCGGCCCAGGCCAACCATCAAGTGGCAGACCCTGGCGGACTTCATCGTTGAGATCACAACCCCGATCATTGATGAGTACCCCACTGAGGACACGGATCACCACCTAAAAGAGTCAGAATATGTCCTTAACGTGGACGAATCATCTATCAGCTTAGGCAGCAAAGCCGGAGTGGTCCTAAGGACCCCAGACGGGTTTGAGGTAAAATACTCCCTCAAACTCAATTTTTTGGCTACCAACAACGTTGCCAAGTACGAAATTTTGTTGGCCGAATTACGACTACTCAAGGAGTGCTCAGCTAGGTGGTTAACCGTCTACAGTGACTCAGTACTCGTCGTTAACAGAATTAACAAGAATTTTGAGATGTGCAACCTTCTCTTGGCCAAATACCTGGCTAAGGTAAAGGACGCCATCTGGAGGTTTTACAAGTTGAGCCTGATCCATGTCCCCAGAACTGAGAACTGAAATACCGATCAACTTGCTAGAGTAGCGGCGATCAAAAATCTAGAACAGTATTCGAGGGACATGATGAAAGTCTTAAGCACTCCCAGTATAGAGGAATAGGAAGCAATTCAAGTCTCCGACTCTAAAAACTGGATGACACCTTATTGGAAATATTTGGCGGACGGAGCACTATCGGATAATGCGGACGAAGCCAAGCGGATCAAGAAGATGACCGGCTGGTACACCATAGTAGACGAACGACTATATTGTTGTGGATACTCGACTCTGTACCTTTGGTATCATACTTCTGAGGAGGTCGACTACGCCTGAGTGAAATCCACCTCAGGATATGTAGATCACACATTAGCGGCAAGAACCTTACCTTCAAAGTCATGCGTCGGGGATATTACTGGCCAACGATGAAGAAGGATGCCTTGGAGTTCGTGAAGAAATGTGAGAATTGTCAACTCCACGGCAATCATCACCACCTACCGCTTGCGAAGCTGAGATATCTTCAAGCTCTTTGGCCTTTTGCATAATGAGCTCGACATTCTCAGCCCATTTTCAATCGCGACTGGGTAAAAATAGTTCATTATTACGGGTATAGACTATTTCACCAAATGGGTTGAAGCCACCCCGCTAGCCAAGATAACTGAGTACAATACTCTAGAATTCGTCCACCAGAGTATTGTGAGTAGATTTGGAGTTTCTGATGTCATCATGACTGACAATAGAACCCAATTCTTAAAAAAATACTTTACCAAGTATTGTACCAATTTGGGCATCAAATTGACCCACACTTCGGTAGCCTATCACCAATCGAACAGACAGGTTGAAGTCACCAATTGTACACTACTTCACGGTTTGAAGACCAAGTTGGAAAATGCGGGGGGCTCCTGGGTCGACAAGTTGTCTTCCGTCCTATGGTCATACCAGACGACTCCAAAGGAACCAACTTATGAGACACCCTTAAATCTCTGTTACGAGACTAAGGCGATAATACCGGTTGAGATCGGGCATCCAAGCCTCAGGGTTGAAGCATTTGATCCACTCAGCAACCCCCAAAAGATTAGGGAACACCGAGATCTACTGGAGGAGGCTCGCGACACAGCCAGAATACAGACAGTAGCCTACCAATAACGAGTCACCCGCTATTACAACAAGACAGTGAAAGAACGACAATTTAAAATTGGAAACCTAGTCTTGTGAAGTGTAGAGGCTATGGGCAAGACAAACAACCAAAACAAGCTTTTTCTGAATTGGAAAGGCCCGTTTCTAATCTCAACCGTTCTGTGGAATGGAGCATACAAGTTGAAAACCTAAAAAGGTAAGTTGGTCCCACAGACGTAGAACGCGATCCACCTAAAGCGTTACTTCCAGTGAAAACTCAGGTAGGTTATTTGTATGACGTGAAACATGCTTCTAACACTCATTATAATTAATAAAAGAAAGTTCCTTTTTTTTGCATTGTGCCATATTTTTCTTTTATTTCTTTTTTTCATGTGAATGCTAGCTTGCAGGATACCCAAAATAAATGACCTAGACTATCCCTAAATCAGGAGAATTTTTACCCGTTCGCGATTAAACCCTGGTCATCCAAATATTTCGTAAGTAGTCAAATAAAACCATGGTTATCTAAGCGGCCCATAAGCGGTCGAATTAAACCCTGGTCATCCGGCGGCCCATAAGCGGTCGAATTAAATCCTAGTCATCATGGCGGCCCGTAAGCAGTTGAATTAAACTTTGATCATCTAGGCGGTCTGTGAGCGGTTGAACTAAACCCTGGTCGTCCAGGCGACCCGTAAGCGGTCGAATAAATTCTTGATTATCCAAGTGACTCATCCGCGGTCTAATTCTAAACTTTAGGGGGTTTAAACAGCACACGTGACAACCTCCTCCAGTAAGAGATAGCATGGTCAGTTTATAATGTTTAACAAAGCAGGAGCAAAGTACTCAATCCAAAAGCTAGCCACCCAGAGTCTGGGCAGCGCCATGCATTATGGAGCACAAATTTCTTAGGCAAACTCATTTACAAAAGCGATTCCTTGAGAGCCAAGGACCCATCTCCGAGCAACAAGACCTTGATGGTCAACACTCCAGGTTGACCGGCTCAGAGGCCACTCGATAAGTTGGCCGTTTGACACACACATTAAGTAGTAAAACAAGAAAAGGAATAGCAAGACAAAGAGACTAAACTACTGCAACAATACCTTTTCTCATTAATATACTTAAATGTATAAGAGGAGATCGAAACAAAAAATACAAGTGTACAACTAAGGAGTAGAGCTCCCAGGAGGGTGCGGGAGAGGCCCTTTGTCACCCTGTGCAAAATCAACAAGATCCTCATGCAATTGTGCACCATGGTTAGCAGGGTCAAGGACACCAGTTGGAAAATTGGGATCCACGATCCTAGCAATGTGGTGACTAATCCGAGCGCCTTCCCATAGCCTGGCCTACAGCACCAAAGTGACCTCCTGAGGGTGCAGATGGGTTGCGAGCTCATTCTTTAATTTAACGACTTTCACTCTGAGTTCTGCCGTAAGCCTCTACGCCTGAGAAGCTCTCTCCTCTGCCTGAGTAGCTCTCTCATCCGCCTGAAAAGCTATCTCCTCTGCCTGAGTAGCTCTCTCCTGATGGCCTACTGATTGCGCCCTGAGCTCCAGCAACTCTCGCTCCAGCAACTTTTTCTTCCTGGTGTTACTGAACCTGGGCGTCCAGCGGGTTCATCTCCCCCACTATCTCGACAATCTCCTTGTCCCAATCGCCGATTACAGCCTTTCTCTGGCGCAGGTCCTTACGCACCGCGAGCAAAATCTTCTCATCTTGTAAAAGGTCAAAAACATTAGGCAACTGCG